>PNEQ01085683.1:7261-27459 GCA_003012365.1 Medauroidea extradentata | reverse complement strand
GTAGCAATAAAATAAATTTTTTCGAAATCACTGCAAAACTCCGTAACAAGGCCTTAAACTAACATTGTTTTTTTTTGTAGAATATCAGTTTTTTAAACAGAAACCGTTCTCGTTAATTTAACCACTCATTGTGGACTGAAAAAAGCTTATCAACTTCAGTAATACCTACTATATTATCTGAAAGAGTTCTGTTACTTATAACTCCCACATGTATTCTATTGTCACTTTACATTATAGCTAGTGTGACATTTTGTCGTTTCATCTTGTAGCGTTTTAGAATTTTGCGCATGTTAACAGGTTTCCTTATTGTATTCTTATATCGAGCTTCTATTGTTTTCGGAACTAATTTTTCCTCCGTAGGTAAGGAAATTGGACTTTACGTCTCGTCGACAGCGAGGTCAGTAGAGACGATGACGTACAACTTGGTACAATGACAGGAGCTGGGAGAAGAGTCGGCCATGGCCTTTGTTAAGAAACCATCCCAGCATTCGCCTGAAACGATTTCAGGAGACCATGGAAAACAGAAACCAGGATGTCCAGAGTCAGGAATCGAACCAGGGTCCTCCCGAATGTGAGTTTAACCTGTTACCGTTGCGCCATCCCGCTCGGTTTATCTATGTAGGAACACGGAAAAAAAATTAGTTTCCCCCCCATAAAGCTTCGAAAAAAATTTAGAGTAGGTACTGAGGGTGAACGAACGAGAGGGAAAGTGTGAAGTTGTGTGTAGGCGTGTGTTTTTATACATGAGAGATATAGATTGAGAAAGAGAGACTTAATACGTGGGAGTTAGAAGTGTGAGCTATAGAGAGAGAGCGAGGAAGAGAAGGAGGAGATAGAAAGAAGGGAAAGAAAGACACAGTGACACCTTTCGTTGTTTTTTTTACTATATGTCTGCCCGTTGATCGACTGTATCGATTTGGCTTTCATGGAACTACTACCATTCTTCAGCTTACAAAAAAGTAGGATGAAATTAGAAATTTTCCAAAAACTCTTGAACTCCACATTTATGAAGGACGAGATAACAACAGATTCTAGACCACTGTATAGTTCCTATAACTTTAACGAGCATCTATTGTACGGTGCAATTTAAAACGTAAAGCGAGAGTGCTAGACAATTTAATTGTATTTTCAGTTTTTGTGCCATAACATTTATTCAAACTGTATTATCAAAGTGTAGTATACATTCTTGGTAAACGGCTCGACATAAATAATAATGACATATTTCATTAATATGTAATGCAGAATCATTGCAAGAGAATTACTGAAAGTTAACCTATAATTCTCTTGCAGTGATTCTGCATGACAATTTAATGAAATATTCCGTTATTATTTACGTCAAGCTGTTTACTATGAATATATAATATGCTTTGTCGAAGAGAAAATTATGATGATACAATTTTAATTAATGTTATGGCTCGAAAAACTGAAAATGCCAAAAAATTGTCTAACAGTCCCCCTTAAGTGTTTTTATGCTCTACGTTGTTACAAAAACCTGATTTATTTATACACTTGCGAATGTTGCCTGATTATTAAACCTGAATCAAGCTCCTTAAAAAAAAAATGTGTTCTGTTATTTTATAGAATATTTTTAATGCCTGCCTATTAAATTTATCTCCTCTAAATACGCTTTGGCGATACCCCTGTCCAATTTTTTTTATAATTTTGTGCACTCTGATTGTGAGTGTAGATACTATATTTCTAGCTTATAGCCGTTTCCCCCGCCCTTTCATTCCGGCGCTGCCCGTCACCAGCGCTGAAGACCTCGATGTTAAGCGCTGACCAAAATACTCAATTTTTAATTAGTCAACCATATTGTTCATAGCCACGTCAAGCGTTTGTTTGGTTACAATCCTGGCGATATGCTCCATCTGGACCCTTCTAACATCTTTGGTTCAGACACGTCTCTCGTTTGACTGCACCAATCAGAATGTTATTGTGACACCCTACGTCAGTAATTTGCCAGTAGAACATCAAGTCAAGGGGAAGTTAAAACATCCAATCAATGACCACGAAACAGAGCTACAGCTGTGCTCGTACGGCACTGGAACCAAATGGTGTAAAAATATATTCACCACGAAATAATGTATCTAATAAACACGTAAAAGAAATCGCTCTTATAAACTAACGATACTTTTGAAAAGCTAGAAAAATTTGGGTATCACCATGCACTGGCGTTCGATTCTATACGCATGTCTGGTAAGGATTCCGAATTAAATGTGGCGAAGTTAAGGGAAAAAATTATATATATATATATATATATATATATATATATATATATATGCAGAATTGCAGGCATCGCTTAGTGCCCTGCTTCCAGATTTTATACACCCGATGTGTTTATTGTGATGAAACTATTCAGAGATATCTGTGAAACAGTTACATGTAACCCTGTTCTGAAAACACTTTAAGATTTTACTTACATGCCGTAGCTAAAAGCAGTACTTATAAGGGAGATGTATTACTTACGTATTTAATTTATAAAATTGGTGCCATACCATCGATCTAAGAAAATAAACCAAAACATTTTCACTCCAAGCTGCATAAAATATATTTTTAATGTTTATGAAATTTCTTTAAATTTTATTGCCTGTATAATATTCTAGTGTGTAAAAGCTGAAGATAAATATTTTTCGTGCAGTTGACTGTAACAAGCAATAACAGCATCAACACGCAGAATGTTTAGTCCAGGTTAATGAGATGCATTTTGTGCTTTGTCGTGATGTAGTCACCAATGTTATTCAAACTCTGCTCCTCCATTTGTTTGTTTAACAAAATGGCTAAAAATCAAGACTTTTGGGATTACCATACTTTCTACATTAAATACAAAAACGGTTGGGCAGATGTAAGCCAATATAGGATTCTTCATACGCGCGAGGAACAAAGATAAAGCGGGGTCGACAGGGACATTTAAATTAAATCCTCATCCCGCTTCATAACTTCACAAAGCTCCACAGGATTTAAAGTGATAATTAAAAAAAAATTACGACCAAAAATACTAACCCCAGAATTCACTGTGCTGATTTGAATCTCTGTGAATCGTGCTAAGGCGCAATCCTCATTGAAATAAGGTAATAAGAATTTGTTTGATTTTTGTTTCAATGTTAACTCAGACTTGCATTTGGCGTACAGTCGTAATGATGTATATATTATAGTAGGCTATCAGTCGTGTGTGTGTATGTGTGTATATATATATATATATATATATATATATATATATATATATATAAAGTAGGAATACAATCATATTACTTTATTTTAATACGCATCCTGATGTCTCCGAATGAGAATCAAACGGAGAAAAATATTGGAACCATGCAAACTTAGTCAAAAGTGATGTCATGGCTGCAGCCAACGTGTATGGCTAGAATGTGCAAAAAGTCTGAAAAGTTTAAGTTGGCGCCAAAAGATTGGCATATTTTAAGGTCTTTAAGGCTACTTGTCTGTATTTTTTTTGTAATATTATTTTTAAATTCTAAACACGGAAAAGTAACCACGCATTCTATAACATTAATGAATATTTAGAACACACAAACTTATGAACACTCGGAAAAAAATAATTTGTGGTAGCTACAGAATATTTTGTAAGGATTTACCCTGCAAAATTTTGTGGTCACCTCAAAGACATTTTGTTGACAACACCAACATATTGTGGCCGTCACAAAATAATTTTGTGGTTACTGCAACATAATGTTGCAGGGAAGACTTCCGGCAAAATTTTTCTTTCAAAGTTCATGTTATTGTTTTTTCTTGTAACTTTACTAAATGTCTGAGATTAGTTTTAACTTTTCAATTATGTGCGTGCAATTTTCTGCACTTGTAAACTGTGTCCATTCAGCATTATGTTACAGATTATCTGTCATATGTAAATGGTTATTTACTTATTTAAATAAGTATTTTCTTTTATTCAACTTTATACAATCTTGTGACATGCTATTTATTCAAACGTTTCTTCAACTTTATACGTGTCTGTGACATGCTAAATATTCTATAAGTTTTATGGGCAACGTGGCAATGCTCTTCATTATTCGTGTGTTATATTTGATATTGCTGTAATTTATTCAATATCTGTTATAATGTTTTTTAATGTCTTACACATATGTAATTTATGCATGTGATTTAAATGTATACAATTGACATGCTCCATGGCCGAAAACTAGGACCAAACGGAATGTACAATATTAAATAAATAAATAATAAATAACATCGTAAAACTATTTAATAAATGTGTTGAAAATTGTTTTTTTGCTCTGTAGGCTATTTTTTTTCTAAGTAAAAATATAATGGCGGCTCATTATCGACTTAAATAAATTTTGTTTAGGTTGATAATTAGCCAAAATTATGCATTTTTGCCTTTAAAAAATTTTCTGTACAGAAAATTCAAACTTCAACACATCTATATGGTGGTTGTACGATGTCGTGTCCCTTTCAGAATATGAAACATAATATTCGCAAAAACATCTAAAACAGGAATTCGTAGTCTAATTATGCCGTATTATGGAAGGTGATGTGCGATGATATGCAAAAGCCTTCCGCGTGAACCCGGAAGAGAAAATTTCTACGCCTGAAGGCTGTATGATCCGTGTACGAATCGAACTCGATAATTTTGGGTCCATCATCAAAGGCATTCTGAGTACTGGGCCGTTAGAAGCGAGGTTGAATAGCTTAGACCTGGAAAGGAGGTGATCGATTTGTCTGCACAATCGCTCGTTCGTTTACCAGCGGCGGCGCCTCTAACTCGGTTCCCGGCCGTCTTCCCCTCTGATCCCCTGAAGCGCTACCTCACGAGTCCCTTGGCAGGCACCCTGGGCTTCTCAATCACGGCTATTGGTCCGGCCGGGCTTTCCCGGGAACCGCCGAGGTCAGAAGTCCCGCAGTGACTTCCCTGGCTTTTCAACTAAGACTGGCACGTGGCCGTTCATGAATCCTACTTCGAGCAGATAACCCTAGTTTTGACTTGAACGACCCACGCGCGGCCAACAAGGAGTTCTGCGGTGCAATGCTCTTTGAAGAAGAGACAAATGGGTACCCTGATTCCGTCTTGAAACAGAGCGGCATTGGAACTTTGCTGTTACTTAATAAATACAACTGTACAGTGAGAAATGTGTTGTATTGAATACCACGCATACCTTTCATTACTGGTTTTGTCATTCTTCATCTACTGAAGTAGATCATAAATTTACTCTTTACTGTCAAGAGGTTCTCATGAGCAGAATATCTTCCGTTATCTGTTGTTCCAGTGTTTATTTTTAATGAGTTGGAATCACCTGTTTAAAAAAATGGGAAGTTGGTTACACAAAATGTATGAAAGAAAATAATGTAATGTGGAAGGCATTGGTAAATTTTAGGTATATATTTACATAAATAGTTTCACATCTTAATGTCTTAGATGACTATACGCTTGAAAATTAGGACAAGATTTGAGTATATATAGAAAAAGCGTGACTATAGTGCGGTTACGTCCGAAAAAGAGGTTACCACGTAACCACATAAATCATAGCGTAAGAATTAGGAATGTGAAGTTCACAGATATTCGGACTCACATCCTCTTGTTAATAATTCTTGTTTCTACTACTGACGGGAGTGAAAAATATCCAACACGATTTTACATTTTACCGAATGCTATATTTGTGAAATGAACGCTGAAGTGCTGTGGTGTATAAACGGAATATTTCCCCATGTTTCAGTCCACTCCTCGGGAAATATGCAGAATCTTGATGGTGCACGTGTACTTCAGCCGTCGAAACAGCAATACGCGACTAGCCTCGGGAAAAGCCACTCATGTGATGACGTACTTTATACGATTCCCATCGTACAGACGCGTTCTTTTATACTTCTCTGCAGCTTGAATGCAGTGTCGTTGTATTTTCAAGGTATCGTGTATTGTAAACAAATCGTGAACATTTTAGTATCGTCGAGGAAACGCCTGGGTTCCTAGAAGACAAGCAGTCGGTGTAAATCGTTTCTAGTGATGGTGTTTGACGAGCGCTCACTGAAAGGACTCGGCGCCCTTACGCTGTGTAGCAGTTCATTAGCGGCCACTCGCCAGGGCCGCACCCCCACTACCTCTTTCATTTCAACCAGTTCCTCTTTCATCATCACGCTTGACGCAGCCAACGCGCTCAATTTCCTTCACGTCCTTCCGAACCCCCTGAGACGGTCGCCGTCATGGTGCGGTCGGCGTCATGTGTATCATTTGAAGTTCAGCCTGGTCGTCGTCCCCTTGCCAACTACTGTGTGTGCTTGGCTGCTGTGCGCAGGGCCGGTCCTTCGAGTTTTAATTGAAGCCTCTTCTGGGAAACAAGAATAATAGCCCTCAGTGGAGGCTGTGCAGCGACTGACTGCTCGGTGGTACCGCCGTGGGGATCTGTCGCGACAAGCTGTCAGCGGCGGTCTAACCTAATGCTGGATTTAAAACAGTGTGACCAACAAAAATGTATTTAAATAAAAAAGCAGAAATTTTAAATTAAAATTTAAAAAATTCATTTGGTTTTTAAAAATACAAAAATATTTTTCTGTGTTTTTATACGAGAGAACTTGTAACATACAATATCGTTATTCACTGTGAATGTTTCCAGTTTTGTATGTCAGTTGGTTGTAGTGGCATACTGGAAAGAGTAACATGTAAATTTTGACATTTACGAGTTATTGCGTAAAACCTATGAGAGCTAAAAAAACTCATAAGGCCAAAATTTAGTCACAATATATGTCTAAAATGAGAAAAAAATCTGGTACACATATAAAAATTAAAATATGACGTGCTGTGAACCATGTCCTTTACGTGGTCTACTGCCCAGGCCGCCCTATAGATTCTGCCGTTACAAGTTTACTCGAAAACTGCTCAGCGTGCATTGATAGGCCTATATACTTAGAAACAGCATTCAAATACACTACACGCATGTATTTCACTTTCAGGTCCTCCTATGATCTTAAAAAAATTCCTTGAGAAAACACTTCGTGACGATTTAGCATTCCTGCATTAGTCGGCATTTTTCTTCAAGCACGCTCCAGGCTTGCTCATATGGCTTACCTGTTTAATTGCATCTATCGGTCAAATAAGTGAATGTCTAGGATTTTTCCTCCTATGTTTAATGAGGGTGATGTGTGAGTTGAATATAGAGCAACTAAGGAACGAAAGGATCTTTTAATGTCCCGCGAAAACTCGTTTGCTGTAATTTCTTTAATATGCAGCCCTGTAACAGCATGTTTCGTTCAGTTTGAATTTCTCTTCCACGTGCAGTGAGTTTACTTATAAATGTAATAGCTATTACTTTAATTTCGTACAAAATCGAAGCCAAATTCGAATGTATTGAAGTTAGTCATTTTCTACAAGTACTGTTCACCTTCAAGTGTACAATTGATTTTATAAGAGTGATAAAATATACCACCCCATTTTTTTTCTGCAAGTATCTCTGTGCCCACTATTCTATGGTCCAAAAGGAAAATGAAATGTTTATTAGTTACATTTTTAAATGCGAGTTGAACACATGTAAATTATTATACGCGCTGATTCGACCTGTATGTGAACATGAACTGTACTATATATTATTTGTTGCATCAATACATTCTTGGATGTCACCCACAGATATTCTAATCCTTCGACGTCGAAGTTATTATACCCGCCGTACGGTAACTTGGTACGTTCTGGAAGCCCTGCTTCTAGCTTGGATCTATTTTCACATCAACAATGTATCCTTCCGCCAAACGTCAACAATAACATTGCCAGGCAGACGGCTGCACTGCAAGCCTACCTACATTGTTCATCCGCCGCCCCTAACTACGTCATATCTAAAATATTGTAATATATGCTAAATGTAAATATACATTTCATTTCATTTCCTGAAAATGAACACATTATGTGCACATTCCATTTAACGATTTTCAATATTTTAGCCGGTGTTCATAATATATATAACAACTAATTCTACGGCATTAATAATGCCAGCCCAACCATCCTCCAACTATCGTATAACATACATGTTTAATTCACTTTTAAATTGATTATTACGAGCAATTTTCATACTCACGGACGCGTAACAATAAAAAAAATCATTTATTTATTTATCTCACCATATTACTTTTTAATTTGCTTACATAGTTGTATGGTAATAACGGAAGTATTCCTAGTATTTTTTTTCAATAGTACGTTTCCAAAAGTATCAACTTACCGTACGGCGGGTATAGTTGTGCATATTTCTTGCTCCGTCGACCAACACAGCAATACGCCAGTCTCTCGCAGTATCGCCACTCCATAAACCTCACATCCACTCTGGAAGAAAATCCGTGGCGCAAACGTCGTTACTCGGGCTTATAAGTAGAAGCATGGCAACACTGTCTTTGAATAATTCAGCAGGTGCCGGGGCTGACCCGCCTGCGGTGCTCCTCCGTTTATTTGCATTATCGCCCCTTTTCTTACCCGATCGCATTTCCGTTCGCACCACGTGGTACAGCATTAATCGACTTGGAAAATTCTCCACACCGTGGTTCGAAAAACTCTGAAGATGCTCGTTTAAGTTAGCGTAAAGGGTGGCTACGCATAAGCAGTAATATATTTCTTATGTACAACGGATTGTATAATACGTAACAAAAAATTGGCACATAGTCTGTTTATGCATAACAACGTCCAAGTGCCAGTAACTGCGTACTGTTAGCCTATATTTAGTAATATTAAGATTAACGTAACGTATTTTGTAATTTTAATCTAACATTATTGTACAGTGTATTTAAATTTAAATAAAAACAACGGTAACGAATTTAAATAAAATCTGGTAATTTTTTGCATTGCCTATTTGTGTGTGTGTCCAGAAACAAAATCACAAGATGTTGTACGATGACAATTTATATGCACAATATGGCAACATGGTCTGTAGTTAGTCTCCTCTTGCGCTCCACATAGATCTTACCACTACTATTCTGACCTGCATATTATGGGTGTTAGGGTAAAGTCCCGAGCATTCCAAACATGAGTACACGTTTACTTGACTTAACATACATTAAATAATGCCTGGCCGTGGAATGCAAGAAAGAACTTTTTCCGTGTATTGTTGCCACATAGTGCACGTAAAATGTCGTATAACATTTTGCCACTTACGTTTTCATTTCCAATTTTGTTCAGGATTCACGTGGTGTGCTTATGCGTTTGTTTCTGAACATATTATGTGTGTATGTATTATTATTTTTATTATAAATATATATATGATATGAGTTATTGTTCAATTTTCATGTCTCTGGTTTGCAGTTTTTATGAGTTCCTTTTAATTTAGTTTTTATATTGTCCATTGCACACTATCGTAATCTGTTGTTGTGCATTCAAAATAGTGTAAACAATAATTTTGTTTAACTGGATTACAGTTCTTTAGTTAATAAGAATTTTTTCAAAATCATAGGTCACGGTTAAAAATTCCATTCAGTTATTGCTTGTAAAACGCTAACAAAATACTACGCAGTGTGTAACCATGCAATATGTGTGATGTATTCAAGTTTTTTTTTATATTATTTCTTAGTGCTTTTTTGTCTGTGTTTACTGTATAAAATATGTAAACATTTACGGACATCTTGCACAATGATTAGGTCATCTAACATAGCTGCCTATAGATTCAAATAAAAGCTGTTAGTACTCATTATGCTAACCTGTCGCAACAGTAAGAAATACATGTGTGATACTATTTTTGTACGTGTTTAAATTAAGAATATTATGGCAGGTACATAAGCAAGAGTATTAATTAACGATTGATATAGTTTGTTAATTACACAGACGTTGAGGACATCCTAATTGCTCACATTAGGCCTACAATAATTAAGTTACACATGAGCGGTATTATGAACTGAATGCTTTTCATGAGGGACTTCTGAAAATTCACGAAGGTAGGGTAGGTCAGCCAAAATTTCAAGTTTAAGGTATTCAAAATTTAACCCGAGTGAAATGTATCCGTGTTCGAAATTTCAACTGAGGGCTTATCTATCAACTTCACGAACTTTTATTTAAATATACACTCTAAAAATTAGTTTTTAAATGTGCCAGACGTGCGTATAGGAGCGTTAAGAAAGTAGGTATGGTAGAATTGTTTCCCAGACATCCATGGTAGCACTCCTAAACCTTTTTTATAAAACAGTCAAATGTATACTGAAGTTACCAGACTTGTATTGTGACAAGTGTAAGTGTTTGCATATTTACAAGGCGGAACTATGATAATTGTCCCACGCTGCGTCTAGGTTAATTACTTTTTGAACATTTTAGGAAGTTTTTTTACAGTGTATATAGAATAACGTGTAAAGAATGTACTTTAGATAAAACACTTATCATGTAGAAAGGCTTTTTTTCATTCCCGCTAGCATAAAAACCTGAATGTCACAGCACGCGTTAGTCAAATCCTGGTATCGACAAATGCTGCATGATCACGTAGCTGTGATAACCTACCCTACTACAGCGAGTGAATTTTCATAAGCGCTTATGGACATGTAGAGATGACGGTTTATCGCGGGAAAATTTGACTGTTTGCTGGGTTTCAACGCACTTTCAGCTTACCAGAAGATTACTGACTTTCGCTTTTACTTGGAGCTGTTACGCTATTTGACCTGAGCCTATAGGAATCCTGCTATTGTAATATCTTATGCCTGTCATTGGTCTACAGACAGCTACGTTGTGTCAAACATACATCACCCAGTCATATACGTGTTGCAATTAACTACATCGTTTTCAAGGGTATGTTGGCACAAAACATTTTCGCGATATACCATCATCTCTAGACATACGCCATTGCAGAAATTCAGTGGCGTATTGTGGTCCTGTTCCAAGGCATGCACTGCTAAGCAGTGACTATCAGAGGCGTCATCTAGGGGGGGGGGGCAAATGCCCCCCCTAGATTTAGAATTTTATATGTATAAAATATGTTTTTTATAATTTGTTATTTAAATAATGCTAACTTAAGCACATAGAACTGAAGTTTTATTATTAAAGTGTCTAATTTATACATGCTTAATTAATAAAAAAGATGCAACAAGGTCACTGTCGCCGAAAAAATAATCTTGCCCCCCCCCCCAAGGAAAACTTGAAATGACTATACCCAAAAATGAGTTGTCTGTGGAACATTAGGCTGGTAAGGACAGGTATTCTCCACAGCCAGTAGCGTACAAGAGGCAAGGAACGTATTGTCCAGTAATACACCTCGGTATTCACAACACATGTTTATTAGATATGACAGTTTGACACACTGAGCCCACGTGCTCAAAGTAGCCTATATAGTCGGAGCTTATATTGCATGCCTTAGAACACGACCACGATACGCCACTGCAGAAAATGGTGTGTCACAGAAACCAGTGAATACACACAAACAGACAAGTAAACAAACAAAGAACTTTGTTTGCAACTGACAAACATAGGTAAACGTATACCATTCCACAAGGAATTCACTTTATAGAATTTTATATGTTTACCCCTGTTCGCCAGTTGCAAACAAAGTCGTTTTGTTTGTTTGCTTGTCTGTTTGTTTGTGTGTATTCTCTTGTTTGTTGTGACGCACCATTTACTGCAATTGCGTATGTCTAAAATACGTCTTTAGTTTGTAACTTGCCCCTATTGCATGAATCGTTCAAAAATGCATTAAAGAAGCCCTCCAGCATAGCTATAAACAGACTTCTCAAACCGCCATACTTTTAATATACTAACCTGATGTATGCGAAACTCATATAGAAACGTCGACTGAACTGCAGCTAGGTCAGCTAATTCAGTGCTTGGTTCGTTTTGGCGATACTGCAATAGAGCCACGATTTTATGGCGAATTTTTTTTTGCAATATTTGGTTTCAATGCGTTATGTGCACATCTGCAGCTCTAGTACATCGTCTGTGATTGGATGATTTTACTCCCAATTGCCTTGACAATTTGCAGACGTACGGAGTCACAATAATCTTATTCTAATTGGTGCAGTCAATGAGAAACGTGTCTGAACAAAGACACTAATAACCATGAATCAGAGCTGACGATGTGCACGTGAGAGTGTGAGAGATTTTGGTCAGCGCTCAACATCGAGGTCTTCAGCGCTGTTAGGGGTGGCATGAGGTGAATGTGGAGCAGCACCGGAGTGAAAGGGCGGGGTAAACGGGAGATCCTCGAGAAAACCCGCCGACCAGCGGCATCGTCCGGCACGATTCAACACATGCGGAAATCCGGGTACCGACACCGGATCACCTTGGTGGGAGGCGAATGGTCTGACCATTTGGCCACCGCGGCCCCGATGCACATGTGAGACACTGAATCAAAGTAGGGCAAAAATCTTTTCGCGACAAAATCGTGGCCCTAGTAATGGATATACGCTTCAAGATCGCCCTTATGGTTCCGTCGCTTACGCAAAACTGCTGAGGATAGGCATGTGACAACCGCACGGGTGGACTGGGGCAGCGATGGTATTGACTGTTAACAATAAAGTGAGCACTGCTTGAAGTTTTCTTTCAGCTGTTGTTCATTCATCTTTGCTATTTTCAATATGAAAACTATCATGAAACTAAAAACAAGTGTAATCGTCTCACCATACTGAAAATTATCACCCTTGGTCCCAATAAAATACAGTTTTCTGTTATTAAAGATGTTGAAGAATGCTCAGTTTAAATTGAACAGCCTATACAGTGGCTAGAGCGGGGTCACACCAAGAGAGTTCTCGCGTGGATTTCGTGGCGTACGTAGCCATCTGTCGGTGGGTTTTCTCGGGTTACTCCCGTTTTCTCTGTTCTTCGCATTCCGTCGCTTCTCCATAGTTGGGCTTCATTCACGTCACCACTCGGCGTTGAGAAGCCTGTCGAACCAGTGGTACCCTCCCCATACGATAGTTATTATTTGTTTTAACAGGATTGCTTGCTTCTTCAACGAAAGATGGTTGGGCAGGCGTGGTCTTTACACCGAGCTATTCCCGCGCAGTATGACAAACGAGGGACGTCTCCCGAGACGGGATGACGTCAGGCTGGCCGTGGCAATGACACGCTGTTGGGCTCTGGCGATGACAGGCCGCGTTCTCTTCCACCCACGAGTCGTCTTTCTGCAGACCCAACGTCTGTCTTGGGTGGGTTGGGGGGGGGGGGTGAGTTCTTCTGTAAAGAAGGTGTTACACAACCTTAGCTCGCCGCCGCGCCGTCGTCTTCGAGGAGAACCACAGTCTGCTGCCGCTGACAGATGTCCCTTGTCAAACCACCTGGCGCCGCGCCACGTGACAATGTCTGTGTTTTTCCATATGCTGTGGTGTTTACCAGAGAAACCACTCCCCTTCCCAGAAGAATTAAGTAACAACATTTTAAGCGCTATTTCTTCTTTAAAGCTTCGTTTATCGCACATAAATGTCAGTATATATTATTTGTTTAAGAGATCATATATACACTATATTTGTACAGGTTGATTAAAAACGGAGTGCGTTAATTGTGCGGGTTGTTAGATTATGGAGAAAAAAAAAAAAAGAAAAAAAAATTCGTTTTCCGTTTGACTGTGAAGTGAGTAGGGCCTATGGTGGGAATAATGCTACACTGAAAATAGAATTTGGAATGTTACTTCTTTTTAATAAAATCAAAAACATGTTGATATATTATTACATTGACTAAAATTTGGTATTTTATTTAGTATTCAAAGAAATAAAATTTGAGTTTTGTTAATTTTGAATACAGCCCTACTCCTATTACAATTTACTTTACAGGCAAATTGTAAACACATTTTCGACTAACTTTTTCACAAGCTATTGCAGAATTAACGTTCTTTCTTTTTTTTTCAGTAAACATTTCTACAATGTTCGTTCTTCTTTTCACTCGAGGTTTAATCACGCAAAACAACGGTGCGAGTGCATGGTACAACAGCTAAAACTGTAAATTTTTCTGTTAATAAAGTTCGCATTTAAAAACCAATCTCATTCTGTAGATTTATCTGTAGCTCAGAAACAGATTCCACGACCCAGTTAGACGATCATTTACAAATCCTACCTACGTGTACACATAAAACTGCCGATAGTTTATAGTATGGGTCTGTTTGATGGTTTTTATTTATGCACGCTTCATCCGGTTGGTATAATAACATTTTTAGACATTAAATTGTTGCAGTGCTACCATTGGTGGGCGGAGATCACAATAAGAAACTTTCTGTTACATTTAAAGAAATCTTAATACAGTATATAAAATGAAGTGTCCTGACAACACTCACTCATTCACTCACTCATCAACGCACAGTCCAAACCCCTGGACCTAGAACCATGAAATTTTGAGGGAAGCTTCCCCTTGCCCCGTAGGCACCTACTAAGAAAGGATTTTTGAAATTCGATAATTAAGGGGGTGAAAAGGGGTGAAATGTGTTTTAAAAGAATCCTTGATATCTCATTAACGGGGAATGCTATCATAAATTTTTTAACTTCGTAATATTGCCCAAAGAAATGCATATTCGCAAATTTGTCGATTTTGCGAAATTCGAAAATTAAGGGGGTGAAAACCGTAAAATGTGTTTTTCATTAATCCGTGATTTCTCCTAAACCATTTCAGATAGTTAGGTGATTTTTTTTTTAATGACGCTTAAGTAAATATCTAAAAAGTATTTTTACGATTTTTCGAAATTCGTCCTTGACTGCTCTAAAAAAATAAATAAAACGTGTTTTTTAATTACTCCCACTTATCTCCTAAACCAGTGGAAATATTGAAATGGTTTTTGCTTTAAAATAAATCTTACGTAAATATAAAAATAAAGTAATTTCAGTATTAGGTAGGTGAAAAGCAGTAAAATGTTTCAGTCTCCCGAAAAACGAGAATGAACACGGAGAAATAATTCAACAGTCGTTTCTTTTTGCCAACCTACTCGTAAATAAAACATCTTTGGACTGTAGCCACTACATACGAAATAATTATCACGGCCTGCCTTTAAGCATTCACTCAGGTATTGTATAAAGTTTGGGGTGTGGGAGGGGTGCGGTTACGGATTCGTATCCCGTGCAAGACTTTGCGATGGGAATTACTATGACATCATACGAGCACATTGCGCGCGCTCTTTACACTGAGCTAAGACAATTTATAGTTCACTGTTCTTGAGTACGCTAGCTGTTAAATGCCTTCATCACATATTTCATCCAGAGTTACTGTTTACATTACATAATTTCACGCGGGGAACGCCGCAGCCGGCCGGCTAGTATTTAATATTCCTAATTCGGAAATTAAGAATCGAAATTGCAGTACTGCAAGCATGCATGCATGCATGCATGGAATATTAGTATTATTTCGGCGATACTGATAAATGTTGTGGAAGTTGCAGAAATTTTTACAATTATGCAGCATCTGAAGGTTTGTGTCATTAAAAATTAATTTTCAACGTGAAGGATTTGCGGTATCTGTAGGAAGCAGTTTAAAGCATGTCATAAACATTTTCCTACTTTTTTCCTCCGTTGTGAAATGTGCAGGTAAAGATTGCCGATGTTATTTTGAGGATTTCCCTTTTAATAAACACGTGTGTAGATAATTACAAAGAACTGGAAAGCAAAACTCACGTGTTTACTTACCCGTTAGCGTAACAAAATCATTAGTTTGTGGCTTTATAGTTTTCTATGAATACTTTAGTGGATCCAGACTTTCACTTGGTAGGACGGAAGAGAAGAGGTAGTTTATGTGTCCGCGGCCACTATGCGCAGGTATGAACATAATATTAGCTTGGCTTGGGAAGTGTGCACAGCCTCAAGACAATTGGAAGGAACATCATCTTTATCAGATAGCATCAGTATTATGAACGACAATGAGAAGTTTTGATCAGTGCTCAACATCGAGGTCTTCAGAGCTGGTGAGGGGTGACATGAGGTGAGCATGGTGCAGCGCCGGAATGTAAGGGAGATCCCCGTGAAAACCCGCTGACCAACAGCATCGCTCGCCACGATTCCCACATGCGAAACAGTATTACAAAGGATTCTGACATTATTTCATTCCAGTTTCAAAGTATTAACGTATTAGTTTCATCGGTGTTGTTTGAGGGTTTAGGGAAAGTGCCATATTTCCTTTGAAAGCCTCCATTTTCCTTTCTTGATTGGTTCTGTAAATTATCTGCCTATACTGTTGCGATACAGGACACACATTTTACATTATTAATGTAAATCCTATCACTTAATGTTTTATTTAAATTTGTGATTGCATTTTATATTAGACGGCTATACATTTTGATGCAGACAAACTATAAATAATTTGACTGTCAACATTACCAAACGAAATACAAAAAATATCGCAAGGAAAGATTTTAGTTGTGTTGGGTTAGACTGAAAGTCTAGTATTAAATACTCTGCATTTATAGCTTGCGGCCATAGAGTTGAATTGAGGAATCAGTGTTAAAATTTTTACATTCTCAAGAAACGAACTTGGACGAATATTCTTTCGATCAAAAAGTATGCTCGGTAACATGTTTTCCTATTGCGATAGAAAGGAGTTGTCGAAACAAAATTATTTCCCCATAATAGGTTTGCGAAATATAAACTTTATAATAAAATGTTGACATTAAATGCTTATAAAAAAGGTAAGGCATACTTCCGAAAATTAAACGAATAATTAGTTTTTTTTTATTGATCCACTGAGAAGTAATTGTTTCGCCATTTGAACTACGTAACTGCAAGTTTGGTCGATAGAATAAGTTATTTGGTTAAGTTAGTAATATAGAGGCCGGAAAAATTCGCGGGATCAATGACCTGTAGACTAGCCTCCAAGAATATTTGTGTAATCGGGCAGACAGCAGCCGTTTATTAGCTGCTCGCTGACACTGTGAAATGTGCCTATTACAGTTTTTTTTATTGGCTCAGCTACTTCCAGGAAGTGTCTAGTAAGTCAACAATTATGAACGTGATGCAGACCTATAGTTGCTGGAACTCTAGTTTCCGCCGAGAAGAAAACGCGAAAATTTTCAGGTCTCTAGTTATTAGAAGAGCCAGTGATTTTTGGTGAAAAGAATTCCGCAACATTTTGTTTCAATGCCTTACGTGCACATCTGTTTCTCTGCTTCGTCGTCAGTGATTGGAAGTTTTTAACATTCGGCGTCTCGGGATCCTACCCGCATATCACGGACGTGTTGTGTCGCGGTAACATTGTTCTGGTTGGTGCAGTCAAATGAGCCACGCCTCTGCCCTGCTATATTCTGCCAATAACCGCGGACCAGTTGTAGGTGTGCACGTAAGGCATTGAAACATGTTGTTGCAGAATTCATTTCAGCAAAAATCACTGGCTTTAGTTATTAGTGAGGATCGACGCCGCTCCACAGGGCCGGTCGTATGAACGCCTTCTGTTGCCTACCACGAGCAGCGCAGTTAGAAACCAGCAGAAGACGCCGGCAGACTAGTGTAAACCGCCTTAGGCTACATCTTCCGTCCTGTGCTGCACAGGAAGAAAAGAGGAAGGGTTAGTTCACTTGTTTGTTTGTGGGCAAGGGTCGGGACATAAGACGTAGCCTCTATCGGCTCCAAGCCACGGCGGCAAGGGGGTGCGGAAGCAGTGGTAATTAACAGCGGTCGTGGCCGGGGTTGCGATAACAAAAGGTAAAGGAAACAAGAGCGGGGTGGGGCGGGTCGGGTGGTTTTGGAGGAGTTAGGAGGGCAGTTAATTAACTCGAGGAACAGTCGGCACGACCCGGTTTATTACAGGCGAGCTGCAGCGTCGCTTCAAGGTCGACCCGACGCCAAGCCGAACACTTGGAAACTGGCTGCGATTTATTCTACTTCCCGCAAGAATACGTTTTGGCTTCACCGAGGATAAATCTGCGGGCCGAGGTGGTAGAGCGGTCATACAGACCTCTCGGCGATTCGGGCTCGATACACGCAGGGTTCGATCCCGAATTGTTCGCACGTGGGACGTTGCCGTTGGCCAAGGGGTTTTCTCAGGGCAGCCCAGCTGGCACAACCTTCGCCCCGGCCTTCTCCCAACCACATTGTGACCCTGCGAAAAGGCGGGAAACAAGTAGTTGTTTTTTCTTGTGGATAAATCTGGTTCTTCACTACATTTTCGTTTCAGTTTCACGACAGTGAATTTTTTGACAAGAGTCTTTACATGCTGGTTTAACATCATAAAATTGCATTTTAATTCATTGTTATTAAAATTTTGTAAATATTTTGGGATACCGGAAGCATTTATACTACAGTATTCGGCAACACAACTTCCTTTATTAACACGGCAATAAAATCTATTATATGAACGAAAAAGTTTCTATTTTAATTTGTATCATGTAGGTACATATCTGAAGTTTGGTTTTACACGGTTTTGAAGATTTCATCAGCTAGATGACGCCCAGGATTGTCCATACACTGAGCAAGCAGATTTCTGGCGTTCTTCGTGACACTTACAAGCGTTGGAGAGAATATGTAGGCAATTTCTGCCCAGATGTTGGCCTTCAGGACTTGCAGGGTCCTTGTACGGTTAACACAAACGTGGGATCTCAAATAACCCCACAAAAATATCACAAGGAGCCAAATCGCGGGAAAAACTGGCAACCCCGAATCGCCCCTTACTGAAATGAGGCGCTCCGGGAAGTGTTGGCTCAATTAATCCAACGGTGCCCTTGAAGTGTGGGCCGTTGCTCCGTCTTGTTTGAACCAAATGTCGCCTGAGTCCAATTCTTCAAACCGTGGAAAAAGAAAAGTCCTGCAACATGTTTACATAAAACGTACGAACCTTGGTGTTCCAAAGCATGATGTTGACTGAACACGGTGGGGAACAAAACTTTACACCCTAGTCTCTCGAATGTGACCATTCCCGCCCCGCTACGATATCTACAGCCTGAATGGCGCGAATTTCGAGAAAGGAAGTTATGTTGTCGCATCCTGTATATTTGCAACTTGAAAATTTTTTACAGCTCTTGATCCCTTTAATCGTCACGAACTTTCCCCAAAGAAACTGACGCTTGAAGTCTCCTACCAGAGGAATCCGTAAGTGAGATATTAATGTTCCCTATCGCTATTCACTTTTATCGGTTTGATAAACGGAAATATAGCTTTAAACTAAAATTTATTAATTATTGTTATGAATATAACGTGTCTTTTATTACAATTCTAACTATGTTAAAACACATAGTATAACTCCGTGGTTTATTTAAATTTAGTATTTATAGAATGCATTTATCATTCTACCCAGTAGAAACACTACTTTCAACGGTCTCAGATGCCGTGACAGAACTAGCATACTGTATTGCTTGTGATGTTAGCAATTCTGTCAGTGCATATTTTGTTATCAAACGAAGTTAAATTTTCAGACATAAAACTGGAACAAGACTTATGATGGAAAAGGCATAACTACAAAATAGCGAAATTTTATACTTCTGCAAACTTTGACGAAGTAATACCTGTAACATCGTGGTTCGGAATAACGCCAAACATTTTCACAGCCAGGGCAATAGGAGCTTATGTACTTCGATTTGTATCTCAATAAAGAAAAATATTTTAAATATTTTGTCTAAGCCCTTGTAAATGTTAGTACATATGAGTTGGAATATGCTTATAATTAGATTTTGGATAAATACTTTCCTGCCCATTGTGCAACTCTTGAAAGTAGGCCTAATATCTGAAGGCCTGTAAGATTAACTAATTGCGTTATCCCGATGATGAACAATGGCCCGAATACCAATTGCATCATCACACGAGAGCGGAGCTTAGAAAGGCGAAATGATATCGGAGTCTCTTTGATCATGGATTGACAACTGTCGACAGGCGAAACGTCCATAGCGTCATTAATGGCGTGTGCGTCGCCTAACATTTCGCAGAGAATTTTGTTATAATGTCACGTGGACAGCAGTCCAATTAAATTATGAACGTTCGTTCGCAGTCTCAAATTATATACTCGTTTTTCCCCATGCTGCATGTCACGTTTTAACGCAGTACATATTTCAAACAGTGGCGAAACGTTTTGCGAAAGTTGCACTATATTTGATAAGTTATAAAGCGAAAACGTCAGTAAACGCTTTGAAATTGTAAAATTTACATTATTTTAACGTACAATAGTTTGCGGTTAATTTTATGTACTGCGTGCTATCAGTACAGTAGTACAGATTAAATAGTAATACAGACGTGAAATGACGTGGCGGCTCGTTTGATATAGGCGAACTTGGCCGCTTATTGGCTGCCCGAGGCTGTAGACTCCAGCCCCGTGTCTGTTTGGCTCCTGCATGTTACTACAGGTTTCCTATTGGCCTGGCTGCCGACTAGCAGAGCAGCTGCCTCACGCTGATTGGCAGTAGGTGTTT
>PNEQ01085680.1:0-10199 GCA_003012365.1 Medauroidea extradentata | reverse complement strand
ATAACGCTCGATCCTGCCGTCCGCTCCTCTTCCACCTTCCCCTCCCCACACCCTACTTGCCCACCCCCAACGCCAATCCCTCTAACCACCGTGTCCCGTCCAGCAAGACCCGACAGTTCGCCTAGGAATCCTGCTCCTGCCCCGGACGAAACTTTTCAAGTGTCACATTTATAGGTGGTTCACAATATAGTGAGCACTTTGATGACTATCTTGCCTAGAGTGTTTTATAAAAAATATTATTTACTGTGACCGGACATGTTGAGTGTAGTATAATTTATATACTTAGACTGTTAGTTAGGTAGCTTAGTTTATATCATATACCGACAGGGAACTATTCATAATATTAACAGAAGAATGTAACTACTCGTTTAAAAATGTTTAATTTATTCAAAACCAGCTATAAAGAACATAGTGGCCGAGTAATCTCAGAAAGAACACTGAAATTATTACCTATTTTGTAACTTAGTATTAAATTCCATCATTATTGACCAAGCTCATATTGAGCAATATTCAACAAAAAATATATATAGAATAATAATAATCATCGATAATCGCTTTCTTTTTTGACGATGGAATATAGAGACCAGGCGATTTACAAATGAACTATACGAAAACACTGAGTATATATCGCAGATAAATTTAGGAAAAGACGCCTACAGACCTACAGACGCATATTTAGAATGGATGAAAACAGACTTAAAACATTGTTAATGCAAGTAAATTAAAGAAACGCTGTATCAAAGAAGCATACGAAGACCCGCAGTTAATGAAAATTTCAGAAGAAGAAATACACGACAGAAAAAAATTTATAAATAAAATCAGAAGAAAGAAAACTGAAAAAGTCTCGAGAAAAAAAAACCAACAGAGAAAAAATGGAGAGGAAAGGAAGAAACAACACAGTGATTTAATGAAGAGGTTTTGGGGAGAAAAGGAAAGAGGGAATGTGAATAGAAGCTATGATTGGCTAAAGTTTACACGCTCTCCTATACAGGCCGTTACTGAACCACACCGACAAACTCCGGCAGGCGATTCCTTATAAAAAACAAGCACAAATTGTATTTTAGTATTTTTCGCCTAAACTTAATTTTAAAGGCGTAATGAGTCTTTCAACATCAAAATTTATAGTCGTATTTCCCCAAAATATCGGAAACTAAATAACATAAAAAAAAACAATATTTTCAGCATTGCTACTGTTGGGACCTTCAAATCAACAGCAAATACAACTTGATACATTCCACCCTTATGAAAATAATAAGGGTGGCTAACCTCTAATTGCATATAACATTTTATACCATCAGCATTTTCAAACATTTGGAGATGGTTAATTCAGGAATGATACCTGTGTAGCAAAAAAGGTCTTCTTGTTACAACTGTCTAGGACGTACCGTTTGTGCTCAAACACACTTGAATAATTCGCGCAGACATGCAGAGCCTAGATCACAGCCTAGATCATAGGCAATCCTGCGAACATCCGTGTGATGTGTTCAGCGTACAGACTATGGTGGGCATTCACTGTAAACAACAAGTACAAAACTATTATCTCACTACGTTATTAGTGTTTGGTTTATTATAAGCATGACGAACACAATACCATGTACACATGTTTCAGCTACCTGGAACCTACCATTATCATTCACAACTGCTACGATATGCACGCAGAATGATAGCAACAAACTGATCTGCAATTTTAACAGTATTGTACTTGTTGTTTACAGTGAATGTCCACTATAGTCAGTACGCTGAACACATCACACGGATGTTCGCAGAATTGCCTATGCTCTAGGCTGTGATCTAGGCTCTGTATGTCTGCGCGAATTATTCAAGTGTGTTTGAGCGCATTCATGTTTACGTATGCGTGTGTCTGAAATAATACGTACGATAATTAAAATCCTATAAATTATCCTCTTCAGCATGATTAAAAGATATTTAATATCTAGAACCTTGTAACAAATAACATATATAGTTCATTATCATTTGAACAACTAAAACAACATAAATAAAACCACGTGAGAATATTCAGTAACGCATCTCCACTGTATGTGGTAACACAAAAGCGAGTTCTCGCGGAACTTAGATTATTCTCCAAACTGTAATGAGCTTGCGTGCTCAGCTGAGCTGATCCAAGAAACTCCACGAAAATAGACAAACAAACGCGGTGAGGGTAAATAGTATGCACAACAGTGCCAACGTAAAAGACAGGGGGTGAGGATTCAAGGGCACTTTTAAATGGCCATGGCTGTTGGTGGCCGAGCATGATGTGCAACAATTACCCCAGGCAGCGACAAACTGCTCGTAAAACATGAACACCACATCAGCGTCCGCAAATTACTGAAGGCACGGAATTTAGTATTTCCTGCTCGACGGCGCAACGCACAATGGAGCTCGCGAAGTATACCCTAGCAGACGTTCTACTCGTCATCCACCATTAAAAGAGTCAGCAGAATTCTTCTCTTCTCCTTGACCTGCGAGCATCATAATGACTTTAACTGACCAGGAAGTGAGGTAATGTAGAACACCATACTTGATTCCCTCTAAAACTTGCGTATAAATCTTGCATCCCCACGGGTATCTTTGTACCACCAGGCTAATTTCATTCTATATGAAAATTCTAGGATACCCTTCATTTAAAAATTTCAGTTAAGTTGGGATTTGAAAGTCTTACAAAAAATATTTAAATCGTATAAATCTGATATTCATAATCAATAGGGACCCTGGTTATTCGCGAAAATAATTTTGCCCC
This sequence comes from Medauroidea extradentata, assembly GCA_003012365.1. Classification (NCBI taxonomy): domain Eukaryota; kingdom Metazoa; phylum Arthropoda; class Insecta; order Phasmatodea; family Phasmatidae; genus Medauroidea; species Medauroidea extradentata. Next base: position 7,459 of record PNEQ01085680.1, on the reverse strand, counting down.
ACTTTGTTTCAGTGCCTTACTTGCACATATGCAATTCTGCTTCATGATTATTGGCAGCGTGTCTATGGAAAGCCGTACATCACTTGACTGAGCCGATTGCAATAAAGTCTCTGCAACACCTCACGGCTGTGATTTGCCGGTAGAATCCCAAGACTCGAGAGAGTTAAAATATCCAATCACTTACCACGAAGCAGAACTGCAGATGTGCTCGTAAGGCACTGAAACAAAGTGGAGCAAAATTATTTTCGCGAAAAACCAGGGTCTCTAATAATCACGCAATATAGGAGTAAAGTACTCTTTATAAGACCGTTTCAAAGCAGAAAAGTATTTTGTACCGAAGTAGCAATTGTCGCTTAGTCTATTGACGCATAACAGCGTCCGTTTACAACAACTTTACGGTATTTGACAAAGATGAGAAAGACTAGAAACAGTATATTGATTCCTCCACAGTGGAGCAGATTGAATTAAGTGAACTATTTGCAGGTAAAGTGACACTAAAGTTTTTACGAGTGGGGTGCGAAATTTTTGTAGTACTCGCCATTACAATATCCTCAGTACGTAAGTAGATAATCAGTCCTTCCTTTCACACAAATTGATTAAATGTGATCAGATTTTCACAGTGAAGGAGATAATAAGTGCATACGTCAAGACCTGTAAAGTACAGTGAGCTGCTATTGTGCTGTACTATTTCGAAAAGAAATTTCATCATGAATACAGTTACTACAGAAATTACATTTACAGAAAATTACCAGGAATAAATATTAGCTTATAATTTTAAAAACATTCGAAATTTGGAAAGGAATTTCCATTCAAATAAATGTATTATTTGTAAATTACTTTTAATAAGAAATACAATCTTAACAAATAATTTCGAACTAACAGTTATATTTCTTGAATCTATAACGGCTGCTGATCTATGTGAAAAGGGTTTGAATAACTATTGACGAATATCTCTGCATGGAGGAAATATCAAAACCATTAAATCAATATACTTACGTTTTATGGCCACGGGAGTCCATTAACGTTGCAAGTTGAGAATTTGAGTTTGGTCGAACAAATACGAGTACAACTCTTACCCCTGAGCACAAATATGACGTCATGGGTGGAAACGTCGAACAAAGGAAAACCTAGACTATTTATGAGCGACGTCGTAGTTTACAAATACCAATAAGGTTTAGATTTTAACTTATTGTAACGTTAAAAACCGTACTTGTTTTTACACAGCAATAAATATATTATTAGACTAATATAATGATTATAAGACTAACTTTGAGTTTTTAGTATGGTTGTAGCGTTTACTTATTTTTTTGCGGGTACACGTGGTTGCTTGAAGATCAAGTTCTTCTCGCATGTCAACATTGCATGTGCAGAGTATAATTCAATGGCGACGAGATTCAGTATGTGTTTTTTCATTTAATACACACATCCTGAATTACTGCACATAATGTGTATGACATTCTTGTAAAGTATGAAGTGCCTCAGTTGTTATGTTCAGAGCAGCGAAGTGACAAGTAATACAGGTGTCACACACATCTCAATCATGGATCACTTGAGAAGTATTGTGGATTTCTCCGAGAAAAACTTGTACTCGTGTCCAGTGTTATCGCTTCCCCGTTTCAGGAAAAAGTTAAAGGTGTCTGAATGTTCTTCCCAATGATTTCGTTAAAGTAATATTTTGCGTCACATATCTGGCAAAAAAGGTTTCCTTTTCGAATTAAAGAGTAGGTCAGCGGATTCACTAATAAACATTTAAAAATAATAACCGTTTTCTAAATGACACTAATAAGCGTTTCGTCTAAGGTTGTACAGAAGAAACAAAACGGATTTGTGGTAGCCACAAAACGTTTTGTCAATATAGACCTTACCAATTTGTTTTTGTAATGGCTACATCATTTTTGTGTAGTCACTACAAAACTTTACTGGAAGCAGCAAAAAATGTTTGTGGTCACCACAAAAAATTTAGTGAGTTCCATAATGACAAAATATTTAGCGTTGGCCACAAATACTTTATTTCAGGTCGGTCAACAGTGGGACTGCCGAAGAACCATGTGAAATGCAGCCTGGCCTGAACACAGGCTGGGATAAGGTCCTCGCGAGCCAATCTGGAGCCCATCACATTGGCCGTAATGGAGGCGGTGCGAGCGGCAATCAGGCCGGTGTGTGGCTAATTGGGAGCGCCTCGGAGCGTGGTATTACCGTGGCCCCCACGCTCCCCAGACCTGCCTGGCCGGGATATACAGCGTGTCGCACGTCCCACATCCGCCGCCCGGCCGTCTGGCACGCTACGCCTCTGCCAACTGAATAATTACTCCTCTCTTTCTCGTCATTAACAGCCCCACCTCATTGACTCTTCGTATCTAATTATAGACGATATACACACAGGTTTAATGCAATCTGCATAAATGTTGCGCCCATCAAGTGGTGAATTCTCAACAATGCTGCAGAACACAGCATTTGTTCAACTATCTCAGTCAAAATAACGCAAAACGCCAGAATGCCACGTCTCTTGTTCTCTTGTGTACGGTTTATTTATTTCGAAGAACGTTTAGTTTCGATCTTGTTAAGCCCTTTTTTTAGAAATATAGAATTTCTAAGACGGATCACGTACGTAATTCTGTTCCTCAATGGTGTTTTCATCATAATATGAAAATTTTAAGTTGTAAGCTATGTGCATATTACAGGTATCTACTAGCGAATAGAAGTTTAAGTGAGGTGAGAGGGTTTTACGGCTCTTAAGGCCCTAAATACACGATGCCCAAAACCGCAACTGTTTTCATACCATTCTCTGTTTTAGTAACCCTTTCCTCTATGGTAACAGAAAATGGGTATGAAATCTGCTACGTTTTGGACATCGTGTATTTATAGCCTTAGCAACGTGGTCTTAAGAGCCAATGAGGGCGAAGTGAGGTGAAGGGACAACATAACACACATGCCCGAGCCAGGATTTGAACCCGGGACCTCTCGCACCGCAGACCGACGCCTAACCGACTACGCTATGGAGGCCGGCCAGCAGAACTTGGGAAAGGTGCATTTTTTAACTACTTCTAGTTAATTTTCACCTAATTTGATGCACTGTCATGACTTTGTTTTGATGAATCATGTACTTACAACATACTATAAATTGTAGTTAGGCCTAAATTAATACGAATGAGCACATTGTGATACTTTGAGTATATATATATATATATATATATATATATATATATATATATATATATATATATATATATATGTATATATATGTGTGTGTGTGTGTGTATGTATGTATGTATATAAATGTGAAACTTGAGTAACTCATGTAGAAGAGAAACAGTAAGAGGGCACTACTGCCAGACGAAGTAAATACGTGTATGCTGTTATCGATGTTTTGAGCAGAAACTATTTATAAACGGAAATACAGGCTTGACAAAAAGTGTATTCACCCTCATGTAAAGGATTTTATTATTGGACGCTGATTTGGGACTTTTAGAATTAAGCTATAAATCCTCATCCTGTGTAGCCATTGGAAATTTTGGGTAGTTTAGTATAAAATATTGACTAAATGCATTTCTTCGTTATAACAACCATAGCTGACTGCAAATGGAATATATTTTCGGGTCATTTAAAATACATTTTAGAGAATTTTTTTGCGCCGTAATTTCTTTTCGAAAAATTTCCTAGTCGTGATCTACAGCAAATTTTATCACCGTGCTTATATTCTTTATTTGTACCAGCTATTTTTATTATTATTTTAGACACAACATGTAACTAAAGTCTGCTCTTATGAAATTTTTTTATTTCTCATAGTTTTCGCGCAATGGCTTGTTTAAGTCAAATTTGGCATGTTTCCGTTTTAAGGATTACACTTAAACCAACTGACACACCAAACTGAAAAAAATTGCACTGGATAAAGACGTAGCAGGCTAGAATTTCACGTATATAAGAACAAAAAATAATAACTTGTATTTAAATAAATATATTAAAAATTCAATACTTCTTTTAATACAAAAATGTTTTATTTTGTGGTTTAACATAGCTGAACTTGTAGTCTGCAGCATCGTTATTCACTGTGATTTTTTTTCGGTTTGGAAAGTGAATTTGGTTTTAGTGTCGTCCTTAAAGCGGAAACGTGCAAATCTGACTTTAACGAGCCATTACGCAAAAACTATGCGAGATAAAAAAAAATTATAAGAGCAAAGTTTAGTCACATTTTGTATCTAAAACAATATATACAATATATATATATATATTTGGTTCACATATAAAAATAAAAACAACGGCGAGGAAAATTGCAGTAGCCGCGCCCTTAAGAAACGTGGTTTCAAAAACACTGCACCGTAAACCGAACTCCAGATATACGGAGCTCTTATACCCTTTATGTATGTTTGTGTTAGCTGAAGACTGCTTATAATGTGAGAATATGTAAGTTGTTAGGTACGAGGTAGAACTTAAATTTTCGTTGGTATAGGCGTCATCAAAGATGGACTCAGGTGATCAGACTTGGAGACTTAGAGGAAACGGGTGAGTAATCGGCCATGGTGTGTAGAAATGACTCCGGTGAATGCAGAATATTGACTTGAGTGAAGGCTGGACCCTTATCCTCCTCATCTTCCAATTAAGTACACACAAATAGGTAAACTCTCAACCATCACTTACCCTTATCATCACACGCCTATCCATCAAAAAGATAATCAATACACATTAAACTGAAATTGCATGTATACAAGATGGACACAGTGATGAAGTAATGCTGCTTCACCTGGATACACTACAAGAACTGCTCAATGAGTCGACTCTTTGTGTCTTCATAGACACGATAAAAAAATACAAGCAAGTGCACCCAAGTGATTAGGTAGTACTTAATTTCATTATATCCATCTATAATTGCAACGGATCATTTACGGAAAGGAGTTGTATCTGACAGTTCCCTGTCTACAATCCCTTACAAGTGTATTGGGTATTCTGATGCGTGTCGTGTAAGGGAGATTATTGTGTTTGTGTTTGTCCAGAAGCTAGGGACGAGGAATATACCGCAGGTGACTGGACGCAGGCAGTGACCAGAGGGAGGACAAGCGGCGTTCTTCGCGGCAGGAAGGAGGGGTCTTCTCCACGCATGGGGCGCCCCTAACGACCGGAACATCGGGCCACGCCGTGCGCCGGTCACGATCCAGGGCCGGAGGTCGCCGCCGCTGCAACCGGCCGAGGCGAATCTTCCCCGGACAAGACTCGGGCCGCCGACACTCCTCGTCCACGGACCTCTGGTCGCTACCACCTTGCGACGACGTCTTCAGCTGCGTCGTACTGGGCGCTCTGCTGCTCCGTCGTCGAGCCCTGGAAGACTGTGCCAACAACTGTTACCAACCAGTGAAATGCAATTGAAAATTTTTTTATACAAGATGTATCAGTATAGCTGTTACAAACATTCAGGAGAGATAGAGTACACACAGACGATGGGAAATAACACAGCAATACATGGTCGGAAACGCTTTCCTGCGAAACTAAACACAACAAAGAAAAGACACAAACAAGAGGAGAAAACATGTTTATTATTCCTAATATGTACAGCAAAAATGCTGGGAAGTATTTGGCTTGTGATGATCGATGTCTCTGTACGTTCTTTTTCGTTAGTTTTTTGCTGTAATAAGAATAATACTCATGTTTTCTTCTCCTGCTCGTGTCCTTTCTTACTTGTGTTTTGTGTCGTAACTACCGCGCCAGGAAAGCGTTTCCGACAATGCATCACTATGTGATTTCCTATCGTCTGGGTGTACTCTTCTCTTCTGAAAGTTTGTAACCGCTGTGCTGATACATTCTGTATATCGTACTTGCGGAGTGACTTCGTGCCACTTAAAAGGTTTATTTTGTGGTCGTTTGGTCGAAAAATAATAAATTTCAAATGAATGTTTCAACTATGTGGTTAGTAATACTTATGTAAATGATACTTTTCACACAAAACGTCTAAAATATAATTATGTCACAAGGTAGCCCATTTTAAGGTACTCGGTTGGATTAACTTCCCTACATTTTGACACGTTTTAAGGAAATTACTTTTTTTTTGTTATGAATAACAAGAACAGAGTCTGGGAAACGAGTCAAGCGACATCAGTGCAATCAAGACATTGACCTCGGTGATACTCCGAACCTGCGCTGCAGACTATGCTATAGCATAAGTTATTGGGGTAACATTATCCTGTCGTCTGCTTGTGTTTCAGCTGTCATCAACACATCAGGATGTTTCTAGATCGAGAGACCCACTGCGTTCCATCTGCCGATAACTGAGCCATCCTTCACCAAACTCTGGCTACAGCCAACATGGTTGATGCAAATCTGGATTTAAAACGGCTGTAGCAAAACATACGTATTAAGTGTATTGTTGAAAAACAGCAACCGTGTATTATTTTCACAACTTCATTTGCTCCGTGCACACAAAACACAGGAAGCAGTAATCATAAGGGGTTAAAATCATTTAAAAAACTAACATTCGTCATGTATTTTTTTGTATAAAATATTCAATTTTTTTACAATTAAATGTGCATTTTAATTAATTTAAAATGCTTTGTAAGTTCTAGGGTTACTACGAAAATACATATTCTGACGCTTCGTAAATTACTAACTGTGGTTTCAGCTTACGATTTTGTCACCATTCACAAATATCAGCGAACGTAATTTTCCAACGCGAGGACTTCGTATATCAGTACACGTGTACTAAACTAACAGACGGCAGGATTTATAGTCTATGGTTTTTCATCTCTTTAGCACTAAATATATATTTTTACATGAAATGTGTAGGGTTTTGTTTAGGCAGTCACAAACATTCACATAGTGAGTAGAACCGACACATCAACGAGGGATTTTAGTACCCCTCGATAGGACAACGTGACTTTCATGTTAAATTTCGCTTGGTTAGCTACGATTTTATGTAAGATAAAGCAATTTTAAGGCACTTTAGCATTACAGAATCGCATTTTAAAACTGGTAACAAAAGTTAATGCTAGCAGTTCGTACCGAACGGTACGCCACAGCTAACAATTTAAAGAACCGCGCTATTAGTAACGAAAGAAATCTGTACCGTTGTAGAGAGATCAGATCGTGGAAACGCACATCAGATAACATATTTCGTCACACCATGCCGTACGGCACACCTACAGTCCACTTATGGCAACATTTTGCGAAGTGTGCATATTGGTTTGGATGTCAAGATATAAACACGGACTTTATTGTACAATCTTTATTTAAACTTTTTGAGAGTTCTGTGAAGCAAAGGCAAATAAAAATTCGTTTCTGGATTTATTTACTTGGACATACTCCATTGCGAAATATATGACTGTTAAAAGGAAACTAAAAAAATAATACAAGAAAACATAAATAAGCAGAGTATGCTTTAGTCATCAGGATACATACACAACATGAAATTCCAAAACTGGAATCTGGTCAGATAAAATCGAGGAACAAACAGAAAATAAAAGAAATAACAAGAATA
>PNEQ01085678.1:0-54391 GCA_003012365.1 Medauroidea extradentata | reverse complement strand
AAACTTCTGGATCTACACACACCTAATCAATCTTTTCATTTTAAGTATGTTACGGGACATTTAGGACAAGCTACCTTGTGATTCTACTCTGCTCTTGGTTTATGCTTACTGAATTGTTAATTGAATGGAAGTACTACAATCCTGCAGTTTTAGTTTCAACTCCAGTTTTGTTTATATCTATTGCGCTTAGTTCAGTGCACACGATTTTACCCGCGCGTAATGCACTGTACGTCATGAATAGAGACATGCAAAATTCGCGATATTTTCTGACAGCTGACTAGACTCCAAGGGGCTATAGGCTCGTTCGACGTCTCCCGCTGGCCGATATTGTCGTGACTTGCCGCGGAGAATGCTTACACGGTAGAGGCCAATCTCTGTAAAGACGTAACACACGTAAATGACAACAAATAAAAGTTCGTGGCCAATTGAATAGCAGATTATGCTCTGTTATATATAGGAAAGTGAAGTTTAGTCTGCTACCAAATTATAATGCGAATTTTTCATGTCCCTAGTCGTGAGACCTATACTACATAAACGGTGCATTTTCGGTCCTATGTTAACATAACAGTTTTTGCTTCTATAGATGTGAGGCCTATTTCCTCAAATATTGACCTATAATTTTGCTACATCCTGTAATGCTGGTCACATGACCGACGCGGAACGATCAGTAGACTCCTTCGTTCCGTTATACAATCAGCGGACCTCGCAACGGAAAAATACACGTTCTAACGCTTGAACTTGTTCTGTGAGATCCTTCTTGGAGTTTAGTCCGAGATGTCAAACGAGTGTACATTGCGCTAAAGGGTTTTTTACAAGTCCCAAGTTTTCTCTCGTGTAGCATTACAATATCTGCTGTGTTGGACCGGAAGAATCTCCCTGATACAGTGAGCGTGTGTTGTCAATCGCGGACCCAACGTCAGCCCGAAATCCGAGCCGCCAATATCTCGAGGGTTTGAAGGGGATGGGGGTAGATATGGACGCCATATTGTACGTGGGGGACAGATGACTGCGGGGAGAAAGGATAGGGGGAGTGTGGGGTTGATGCGCAGGATGACACATTCATCGTCAGAATGGCAAGAGGGGAAGAGGGTGGATGACAAGAGGGTGTGGGCCAGGGAGGTTCAGGGATTGTTTGTCGATCTGAACAGAAGGGAGTGCTCGTGATTCAGCTCTGACAACTGTCACCAGCAACCACGTACACTGACAAAAATATGCTGTTGTAATAAGCACCATTTTGTTCATATACGTGATTATAAAATCTCACGAGCTGGAGTAGCGTAGGTTTTCTCAGTCACACTTGACTAGGTTTTGTCGATCGCCGGAGATTATCCTAATCGTGGTAAACGTCTGTAATACTGTTCAGGGTTTTAAAATGGCCGCAATATGAAAAAAAACTACAAATTAAATGCGTGTTAAATATTTTAGTAAATGTGACGTTCTCAGCAAATTTTTAAACATTATTTTGTCTGTGTTACATGTTGTATTCATTTCGTAGTTGTTTCTTTAATATTTATGAACACCAAGCGTTCAAGTTTCACTTCATTGTGGTTTTGGTTAAGTCTACCAGTTACATTTTTTCGCGTCTGTAATATTCTCTGGTTACTACTGATACCTGGCTGATTTCATTTGCGTGAACTTCTCCATACGGAATCAGTAACGACCTGAAAATTTCTCGTTTCATTTTTGGTGCAGGCTAGAGTTCAAACTATTGTGAGTTAGTGTAACGTTTACGCAATTAGCCCTTAGCTCATTTGACACCTCTTGGATGGTCCTGAACATGTAGAGCCCACGATTTTTCGCGAAAAGAATTCTGCAAAAGTTTGTTTCAATCATGGCCGTCTTCAGTAGAAGGCCGGAGTCTTGAATGTGGCAACACTACATCGGGGGCCTGCTATTTGTCACTTCTTGGCCACCCTAGTCTCTGCAACGTGCATAGATGCAGCTTTAGTGGCGTGTACACGTCTACACTAACTAGGGCAGCCAATGAGCGACCGGCAGCAGGCCTCCGATGCAGCGTTGCCATATTGAAGACTCCAGCCTTCTAGTGAAAACGGCCATGTTTCAATGCATTATGTGCACATATGAAGCTCTGCTTCATGGTCAGTGATTGGCTGTTTGTAACTCTCAGCGTCTAGGGTTCTACCAGCAAATCACAGACGTGTGGTGTCGCAGTAACCACAGAATATTTAGGAATACAGAAGTGAAATAGCTGGTAGTTCGGCGAACTCAGTCACACACGCCAGGAAAATGGCGTTCCTGGCCAGCAACATGGCGGAAATACCTACCGCCAATCAGCGTAAGGCAGCTGCCCTGTTAGCCGGTAGCCAGGCCAATAGGAAACCTGCCGTAACATTCAGGAGCCAAACATACACAGGACTGGTATCAACAGTCTCGGACAGCCAATAGGCGGCGGAGTTCGCACGTAGCAAACGAGCCGCCACGTCATTTCACGTCTGTATTACTATTTAGTCTGTGCAGTAACCTTGTTCCTGTTGGCACAGTCAAATGAGCCACGTCTCTGCAATTATACATTACATTCTGCCAATAACCATGAAACAGCAAAAGCCATTGAAACAAACTGTTGCAGAATTCTTTTCGCCAAAAGTCGTGGGCTCTATGAACCTGTAATAAAAAGCATATAAATGCTGACCCTATCTCGTGGTATGACTGTGTCAACAAGCAGACAATAAGCAACCGCTGTATGCTTGAGTACATATATATTCTTGGAGATTAGCCTAAAGTTCAGTAACCTACAAATGTTTGAAATCCTCATAGGGACAAACTACTGGACAAGAGCGAATATTCGAAGACTACCATTCAGAATGTAGAATACTCTGTATAGTTTTGACCCATAAATATTATCAGTGTCCGTCATCTTACATTAATATAATTCGTAGGATTATCTGTGTTACATATGTTCTATAGGTCGTTACGGATAAAGTAAGCACTAACGATTTAACCTTTGAAAAAGATCATTAGCCGTTTCTGCATATAATTCAACATTTACGATAGTTGCCTTACTGCTTGTATGGTTGGCAACGAAATCACGCAATATAGTTCCGTGCATTTTCCTATTTAAATACAACAATACTGAATCAAAATCAAGGGAAATCAGCAATTTGCAATTGATACATCTGAAATGAACTTGTAAATCAACATACTTTATTTTTATGTAAGTAATTAATTTTTTTTATCAAACTAAATGGGTTCCTACCGACTGCACAATTTACCTTACACGCGGAAACACCAGCTGACGTGTCCATTGGGGTTAAACATGTAGGCCTACCGTCGTTTTCTGTTATGTACAGAAAGATACGAATTGGCTGAAAATAGAACTTTTTTGACTGTTCACTTTATTCCGAATCGCCTATACCATGTTTCAGACACGAACAAGGCATAAATCAAAGCTTCAGACATTTTTGAAGTTGGAATTTCTTGAGTACTGTTTCCAGTACCTTTTCTGTAGCTACTCGCAGGAGAAAAAATACTTCGTCCACGTAAATTGCTGGTTAATTATGAAAGACTGTGGCGTTGTACGTACAAATTGTATGGTTTTAGAAGTCTATATCTGTTACAAATGGTGCGAGACGTTTTGTTAAAACTCTTTAAATTAACCGTACTGCGAAATATTACTATTTCCAAAATGTTATATACTGATAGTCCTTAATATTGTAAATACCATTCATTAAAAGAGGATCGCGCAAAATCTTACCACGTTTTACTGTAATTTAATTTTTATTTTTATATTTTCATTTAGAAACAGCATTATTTATCACATGTAATTAACGTGGGCAGACTAAAGGTAAGTATATTTCTAGTTTCTGATTTAAATATATTATTCTATGTGTCATTGTTTTCAATTGATCTAAATCAACTCTTCAGAGTAAGAAAATGCCACTTATTTTACCTCGCTTACATGTTTTTAAACAAAATTACATACGCGACTTGAAATGACATTTCCGTAAGTTTTTTGCTTATTATTTTCAGTCTGCTCGTTAGAAAATAAATGGGAATCGTAATATATCAGCTTAAGTCATCTACTGAGCATTTGTAGAGATACTATCATTCTATGTCCCTGCATCGACTCAGACGTTAAAATCATAGCGTACTAAGTCGTTTGATTATGTTCATTTGTTGTTCGTCAAATTTAGTGGAAGTGTTCCGATAATCAGGGCTACCATCATACGTGCAAGGTTTTTTTCTAGGTGACGTAAAACACTATGACACTAACCATAGAAGGGGAATTTTTTTTTTTTCAAATATCTGGTTCGTATTCAACACTGTGAAATTTTTCCCGATTACTCATATTAAATAAAAACAGGATGAACATTCTGTAAAAAGGATATTTGCAGTCAGGCACCCCAATCTGGAATGCCGTGGAAAGTGAAGTGAAGAGATTTTGGTCGGCATTTAACATCTAAGTCTTAGGCACTGATGAGGGGTGACATAACGTGAGTATGGAGCAACACCGGAATGAAAGGGCGGGGGATACGGGAGATCCCCGAGAAAACCCGCCGATCAGCGGTATCGTCGGGCACGATTTCCATATGCGAAATTCCGGGAACTGACCATGCCGGGAATCGAGCCGCGATCGCCTTGGTGGGAGGCGAGCGCTCTGGCCACTGCACGAACCGCGGCCCATGGTTGTCGTGGGAGTGTAAACCATTACTGCGTTTAGAGTAAAATTGCGGAGTGAACTAAACTCGGACTGCAGCCAATAGCAAGCGAGTAAAAAGTTAGCATTGATTTAAATGTGTTAATTGTAATTTTTTCAATCCAGATAGGCACGTGAAGCCGGACTGATCATCGTACAGAGACATGTGTAGCCTAGCGGCGAACTATACAACGAATTATTTTTAAAAAATAACATAAAAGCGTAATTTCTTACAGGTTAAACCTCCTCCCCTACTTCATGATAATATAAGGCTTTGAACATCAGTAACATTTATACACTGTGTCACATAAGCCCGGTCTCATAGGGTAAAAAGCAATTGGGGAAATATTGAATTATTTAATGGCGATGTAGTGTGTTGGCGTAAGACAACAGCAGTGTGTTTACTTTCATGTGTCATTACGACAGAAAATGTTCAAATTGATGGCCGCGAAGTGCTCTGCACATGTGTATGCGATGGTTCAAATTGCTTTGTACACAATGTAACATGACCGGCGGGATGGAGCGACATGCAGCAGCAATGTTACTAACAGTAACATTTCATTACATTTCACCTATTTTATCTTTCTTAATGAGATCGGACTTTTACAATGAGACCGGACTTATGGGACATTCTATATGTTAAACATTTTAACAATGATCTTATACCTGATACATTTGTCACTAATCGCTTACGCACATCCCTGCTCTCTGTCAGTAACCAAGTGAACTATTTGTAAAGAGCTTTCCTAATTTTGTGAAGCCTGCAACGTGGTTTATCCCCATCTTAAGGTATATCACTATATAGGCATATGGTCAGTTTACGCTATATTTACTTATAGCGAAATAAAAATCGTATTTGGCTAGTCCTGAAAATTTCTAACATCTTGTATTGAAAAAAAAATTTCAATATTACGACCGCTTCGTCTTCGTTCAATGTAGCCTGATCAGCGTTGGAAGTAAACTTTTCAGCTTAAATCTAAATTTCAGACCGCCTTGGCAACTGGATTGTATCATCTTATTTCATTCTGGTGTCTTTGTAGTAAAGTTTCAATCTAGATTAACTTGTTCACTTCTTGTTGAATCCGGATTGAAATTTTACAACGGGACTTCGGGTTTGTGACGTCACGCCATCTCCCGTACACTCCCGAAGCTCACTGCGCTTGAAGCGAGGTACTATCATCGGCTCTTGCCTTTCTCCCGTGTTTCCTCTCCCGGGATACATTTTGCCGAATCAGGGAGACAATTGGATGAAGAGCGCGAAAGTACGACGAGAGGATGGAATGAGAGAAAGAGGTTAGAGGAAGGGAGAGAGATAACGAGTTAGAAGGCCGATGGAGCTGTATCTGCAGGTATGCGACCAGCCGTGTGTTGCCTGGACCACGTCCCCAGGCTAACGAAATTATTTCCAGTACGGTCCATATTTCCAGGTCCATATTCCATTTTTCTTTCCTTCTCTTCCATCTTTACATCCCTTCTCTTCCTCTTGCATCGTCCAGCCCTCCCGCCGAAGCCAATTCCATCCACCCTCCCTCGCAGAACAAAGTGATATGATTCCTGTACGAGAAGAATGGACAGAAAGGCTAGGGTAGGGGGGTGTCGCCAAAGAAAACAGACATGAGGACCTCCCCCGAGAATTACATTTTCGCGGCAATCTTTGTAACCGTCCACCGGCCACACCTACGAAAACAACCCCTCCGTGCGAAGCAGTAGAGAAAATTCGTACTGTAGTTGTAATTCCACCCGCTTCTTTTTTTGGCGGGTCTGAAAGTTGGTCCGTGCTTGGCGATCTCACACTTCCTGACCTAACTGGGTACCTAGAGATGGAAATCAGTCCCAGTTCTTGCCGGAATCCTAATTCAGAATTCCCGACAGCCACGTAAAAGTGTTTCGTAACAGTTATGTGCGTACTCATGTTTCGATCGTCCGTTTTTCGAAAGCTCTTAAGGCCAGTGCTAGGATGGGTGTCTTTACAGGACAAGGCCGATCACCTCTCTCCTACCTGGTTAAGCCACTTGATCCGTCTGTAACAACCACGCTGTCAATGAGATGTGAAAAGGAGGTGTTACATAAACGAGTACTAAAATACTTATTAGTCTGCTGTTTTTTTAAAGTCGATATAGAAAGATTGTAAATAGGTAGGGCCCAGTAGTTCTCGCGAAAAGTTTTTTGCCCCACTTTGTTGCGTGCACACCAGCAGTCCAACGTCGTGATTATTGGCAGAGTGTTTTTGTACTGAGTTATTATTCATCTGACTGTGCCAATCAGTGCAACACGTCTGTGATTTGCGGATTTAACCTCCAGACGTTGTATGTTAAGGCATCCAATCACTGACCACAAAGCAGAGATTCAGTGGCGCACGTAAGGCACTGAAACCAAGTGCTGCAAAAATCTTTTCGCCAAACTACCGGGCCCTATAAATGGGCAATCCTATATCCTATAACAGATAACACATTTCCCCCAATTTGAAAGCAATTATTTTGTAAGATTGACCCATTTCTGTGTAATGGAGTAAATGACATCATGCAAAAAAACAGGAGGCAAAAGAGACTTACACCCTAGACCATGGATAGCCAACGCTACGCCCGCGGGCCAAACACTGGCCCGTCACTGCATTTTGGACGGCCTGCCAAAAGTTGAAACTTTTTTCGCTATATTTTAAAATTATTTATCTTAAATTGACAAAATATAAATAAATTATACATCGATAGTTTACAACGCTCGTTTTCTAAATAGGTACCGCGGAAACTGTGCAAGGACTTCAAACGGATAATGCACCGTTCTGAATGTGCTAGTGTGTTACCTTCTGCAAAGACTGTCTATATATGGCGACATTGCGTATTTATTTTTTCGTGGTCTGACAGTGAGACGAGGCGTTGAATTTGTGCGCTGATGAACGAACTTAAGTTCGTATTTTGAGCTCATGAAAAGAAGTCAATGTTAAATTTGTATATGGTGGCTCGTGACATGATTTCAATCAACTTCTTGGCCACAGCTCCGAAAAGGTTGGCCACCCCTGCCCTAGAAGAATAACATTCTCTCCACGTGAACGTCAAACGTTCGATCAACTGATGAGCTCTTGTAACTGTTTTGCTTTCGGCCAAGAAATCTGTGACTCATTCTGGCGGACGAGAGCTTGCACATGAGAGGGTTGCACTTGGAGTATTTCCTCCCGGTGTTTTCTGGAATTAATATTTCGCCAGCTATTGCGGATCGCCGGCCAGGCGGAAACGAGCTCGCGAATCACATTTACTTCCCCCACCCCTCCTTCACGCGTCAACCCTTAATTTCCAGCAAAACCACCGTCGGCGTGACGAACCGCTCAACCCCCTTCCATCCCCCCCCCCGGTGCGTCGTGCAAACCATGACGCTTCCATCAACGAGCCCTACCACTGGGGTGTTGGTAGTCGTGGGAGATGACGGCAGAGCGGGAGGGGGTATTCCTGCCTCCGATAACAAATTATGTGGATAAATTGTTTCATATTACGGGACTTCCAATCTCCATTACAACCCTTTCCCCCAAACCCCCAGCCAGCCGCTTTTCGCGCCGTGTTGTTACGCCACTCGTTGAATAATGTATGCTCGGTTCGGGGCACCCTCTCCACACCATAGGCACCGGCTTAACAGCATTATGGAGATTCGTCTCCACCAACCACCGCTGCCCCCCACCCCCGTACCTTTTCAACCCCATGGCTCTCCATCAACCCGTTCCCATCCGCCCTGAGTTAACTCCTGCAACCCCGCAACATTTTTTTTTACCTCCGCACACGGTTGCTCTTTGGGGTGGGATTGTCGGAACGTTACCCCCACCACCATCCGCACCGCCACCCCACAACATTGGACTCCCATCGCCGATCTGTAACTCTGAGTAAATTCTCAAACTTACACTCGCGCGTGTTCTATTGTCTGTAAAACAAATCTTTTTTGAACATGTTGAACAGGCAATGTACTAATTGTACGTATGTATATGTCTTGGAAGTTTCAGTTATAGGTCGATGATCAGGAAATTAATTTGCCAAAAAATCGGCGACGTAATTTCAATTTTGTGTACCTATATGATGAGAGAACTAAGACAAATAAATAGGTAAATTCGCTGCTATAGGCGTGTATTTTATATCAGAATTAGTGAATATTCACTAATTTTCCCAGTAGTTTCATATATTCTGGATGGTGCAGTTTAAACTACTTGAGTCAGTGGAAAACTAGTACCAGATAAAATATGTCACTGTAATATACTGTAATATGTTGGTCATGATAGTGTTAAGGAAGTGGTCCATTGAAAATTTAAATTGTTTGAATTAATTTTATATTTGTACGTGATAGTTTGTTTTGTACCCGAATATTGTGATTATTTTCACTGTAACGAAATTTTTTTTTTTACTTTCATAGTTTTTGTATTACAGCATATCGAAGTCAAAATTTGCATAAAACTGTTTTATGCAGTAAAGGAAAACCAACTTACTTACCGAAATGAAAAAAAAATTCACATTGAAGGACAGTATCTGAAGCTACGAAAAGAGATATTTACAAACCTCATTGACTTCATCATATTTTTAAAAAATGGCCAAATTTTTATAAATGTTTAAAAAATACAAAAACTTATCAATGTGGCTTTTATGCAAGTCATGTTATAGTCCATAGCACTATTCTTTAGTGTTAATTTTTTCATTTCAGAAAATTTATTGGTTTTCTTTGCTTACATATACACACACACACACACACACACACACACACACATATATATATATATATATATATATATATATATATATATATATATATATATATACACACACACATATATATATATATGCAATATATAAAATATACAAAATCTATGGAAGCTAAAGCTGTCTGAAATGCTGATGGCGGCAGACTTGGTGGACTAACATGACAGCGTTGCCAGATTCAACAATTCCGGAGTTGCCACATCGTCTACTTGACAGATACAAAGGAGTTAAGTAGGTATTTTCGATTCAGAGATTAGCCAGGTTGCGATTGAATGTTTCAAGCATTAAGACCGGTTCGGTTTTTTGTTGCGAGTATATTTTTCTCGAACGACTATTTAAACAACTCGAGTTGAAGTTTCACTCTCCTCCAGACTCTAACCGCGTGAATTTTTATAACCGCCTTTACACTGCGCCTAGTCACATGCGCCGGTACCCGTAGGTTCATTGCCTATCTAATAATAATACGAAAATACATTTAAGTTAGTTCTGTTGTGGCATATGCATAGTGTAATTTTGAATATGTTGCATTCCTTATGGAACTTAAGTTTCTTAGTATGCAAGAGATTATGTTTTTTTTTCTTTTTCAAATTTATCTTTAATATCTAAAAATGCTAAATAATTTACATGTGTCCATAAAACGTCCACTATTCATTATAAGAAAATATATCCAAGCAAGGATTTTGCTATTTGACTGTATTTCAAACAGTTCTGTTTAATACCCATCTACATGTCCTATTTTCACTAGGCTATCTTGCTGTCACTACTAGGTAAAAATAATACAAACCTAAAAGCCACGTGCATTAACTAAATTGTGTGTGTGTGTGTGTGTGTGTGTGGGAACAATTACGAGTAGCAAGTACGGAAATCGAACTCAAAATAATTTAAATAGTAATTATATATTACTATAGTCTTCGGCTTAATTTATTTAATGAACTACAGCCAATTAAAATTTAAATTTTTCATAACTACTTATAATCGAAGTAATCGAGAATTGAAGTATCGAGAAAAATATGGCTGGAATCGAGAATCGTTAGAAAAATGGAATCGTCCCATCTCTATTCCGTATAGTGTTCTTCCATTTCCGGCTTCACTGTAAAATATAAGTTCATTTACCTAACAAGTACCAGGTAATGTTCACTAACTTATAAGAGTAAAATATTTTCCCTTACATAAAACGTAAATTAACTGACATGTGGAGTGAAATCCCACGAACACGTAAGAGAAATTTACCTGCTGGTACGAGAACTTGCAAACTAAATTTTTCAATGCATAAGTCGAATAATACTCTCTTCCATCAAAGTGCAATGTGCTTCCGTTACTTGCAAAGAAATTGTAAACATTTATTAATATTTATAATTTATGAATACAACATTGAAATCGCTAAGATTGTGACTTAGCTATTCATATAATTTTTAAGGTTGGGATTCCACTTTACACCTGATGCACAAATTCTTTGTTTTAAGGCCGCAATATTACGGCTTTAAAATTAGAGTATTTGTACATCAGGTGAAAAGTGGAATCTTAATTGAACACCTTCGAAAACGGTGTTGCAAAAAAAGCTAAAAAAATGTATTTACTGCTCTGAGTTTAGACTGTTTTGATTAAGTGACGTATTGTCGGCATACATCATTGCAGACCACTGGCGTATGTCCACAATATTTCACTAAATTATTTACCTCCATTGCAAGAATCTTTCTCAATGACATTGGGCCTAGACCACGGCCGTAGAAGAACAAGTCTGGACACTCGCCTGGATATTTGACCCCCTTGTTGTTTGGCTGTAGTTCACCAAGTTACCGAGAATATTGTGTTTTATTGGCGCTGATGTTACGGCGGTCGGACTAAACTCCGCCCACTTCCTTTCCGCTAAGATAAACAATTTATCCAAACGTATTTTTATCAATTTATGAAATACTTTCTTCGCTCACAAATTTAAGAAAAGGCTCCAGCAATCTTCATTTACTTTATAAATTTAACAATGGACAAAAGTGGGCGGAGTTTGAGTCTGACCGCCCGTAAATCAGCGCCAAAAAGTACGACATTCTCGGTAACTTGACGAACTACAGCCAAACAACAAGGGGGTCAAGCAAAATACATTGTTAGATAGGCGAGTGTCCAGACCTGTTTTTCTACGGCCGTGGCCTAGACTATTTGATCTTACGTTTGATTAATTTTTATTTACTGCGGATTTAAACGTTTCTTACTGAGTGCGATAAACTCCATACACTGTCTTTATTACTTTCCTCCTGTGTAAATATCAACAAATACCGGTAAAATACAAATCGGCAGAAAAAAAATTTAATGCTTTAAAAATGTTCAATTTAACATGAATTCCCTATGCTGTAAACTGCGATACAAACACGACACCTAAACTATTGACATATAATTAGATCCTACGTTTGCAAATGTATGATTTATGCGTAATGTTAATTACGAGATAATTATTCGTCAACAGTTTCGACGTCATGACTGCGCTGTAGCAAACATCTGAACGATGTTGGCCTAAATAAACCTGTTACCTATTGCCAATGCAAAATATCGAGGATAATTTCGATTCTGTATTGTTACACACATCCTACAGCAGGCTGGTCCACATAAGTTCAGATCCTGTAAATGACGATAAAAAAGTTTAAGGGCTTATCGATGGGTCAAAATCATATTTGTATATTTATATGAAAAAGATGTTAGTTTTGTACACGTTACCTAGCAGTACATTTATACCTTACGAAAAAATTTAACTCAACCAGTTTTCCCATGATGACACTTCAAAGTCAAAATTTGCACGTTCTTAGTTCTTACAAGTCACACAAACTAACATGAATTAATTTAAAAATTCACACTGAAACTACATGTTCCAGGCTATTGCTTGAAATTTTTGTAAATTCAATAACAAAATATTTTTGTATCTTAAAGAAAAATCGATAAAAGAGGCAAAAATTCCAAATAAAAAAATTAAATTACAAAAACATTATGTAAAAGATTTTAAAACATGACCAACAGCAGCACTTGACACGTGGTTACAGTGTAAATTTTTAAATATATTTATGTTTGTTGGTTTTTGTAGATTATAAGAACTAAAAATGTGGAAATTTTGGCTTGGAAGTGCCATTGTGGGAAAACTGGTTGAGCTATTTGTTTTTTGTAAGTGGAAAATTTTCTCCAAGTAACGTCTACAAAAATAACAATACAGTTTTTCATGCAAATATAAAATTACGATTTTCCCCATTTGGACACCCTTAACAGTCCGTGTCAGTAATCTTGCTCATTTTCATTTTAATTTCTACCTGCTTAAAAAGCAATTTTTGCGAGTTATTTTAAAATATTTCAACTGGGACTTAGCTAAATAACGTATCTTCCATTACGCACATTATATTCGAAGTATAAAAGTGTAAGTATGGTCTTATTAAGCAAACTCAAAATTTAAGGCAATAATTATCTCCCACCTTGTTCTGAAGGATAAGTAGCACCAAGCATCAATTTAATTCAATAATGCGCACCTAATCTTAAAATATAGTGTTTCTACTAAGTGACATTGCTGGTAAATCGTCACTCCCTTGAATTATTATAGGAAAAATGATTAACAAAAGACGTGACTCTGCCTCCTTGCATGCCCATTAACCAAACAACGCTAACAACCATTGAAAATCGTGGTGAGGTCTTTCACCAACCACCAAATCCAACCTTCAAAATGTACTTTATACTTAATACTGTCTCCAACGCCAAGTGAAGCCATAGTGGTAAGACAGTTCGCTTTCCAACATGGTGATCCGGGTTCGATTCCTGGTTGTGTAATGCCCGATTCTTTAATAAAGGAAATATGGCGGCTGTTGCCGTTGGTCGAACGAAAGGTTTTATTGGGGTAAAGTCGTACCCTCACCCTGGCATTCCGCCAAAATTCGTCTCCAAAAGGTCTATGGAACAACCCGAAGAAGAAAACTCATGCGGGCTTTGAACTTCCTTGTACGACTTGGAAAGTCCTAAATCCTTTAAGTACGTGCGTATCACGGTATAAATAAAATTTGAAGCTACGTTAGTACTTACTAACGTTGTAAATGTGGCGAACTACAAGATCTACCCCAACTTGTTAATATGCAGAAAGCTGATGAATCGTGCATCTTAGACGACTCGGTTACAGAAAATAACAAGGCTATCATGCTGCTACTTTCTCGACAAAATTTGGAATTTGAGCACCTGAAAACCCTGATGGACCCATTTTCATTACCACATTACATATCATAGTACTAGGTATTTAATACGTTGACTCGGTTATGTTAGCAAAGTTTGTTTTAAAACTGTATTTTTTTTTATTTTATTTCCTTTTATTGTCCCTATTTTGTCTTGGACAAGAATTTTCGCCAGTACCTCATGATCGTCAACGTCTCATTGATATTGTGACGGAAATGAGGTATCGCATTGATGAAAACAGTCAATGAATACCTGCTGTTGCGGGTTTCTCACATGAAAGCAACATTCTTCACTTCCGGTAGAATTGATGAGAGTATAAAGAGTGTTCGGAGATATGATCAATTCCATTAATTCCCTCACGGAACGCGAGGAGATAGTCCAAAAGTGAAAGTGCACATTGTGCCATTATTTTATTTTATTTTTGCTGAGGTCACAGTAACAGGAAACATGTACCTAGACGTGTTGGAAAGATTACACAGCACCTGCGCTTGAAGAATTCTAACCTGCGGCAGTGGTCAACAAGGTGGTGCAACGCCACATCGGGGATAACTTGTTACTGATTGCCACAATACAACATTTCTCGATTGTTTGGTTGGGCGCGATGGTCCAACTTCCTGGCGAATGAGATCGCTGGACATCACCTTCCTCTACGTTTTCCTCTCGTGTTTCGTCAAAGGCAACGTCTATATAATCACGAATGCTAGATACGCCATTGGTGCAGAACATGATAGTGGAAATTTCTGATGTTTCCACAGAAATCTTGAGCAACGCTTGGCGAGGAACTTAACATCGCTTAAGTTTTCCATGCAATCTACGATGGACATGTAGAAACAATATATAAATCTAAAAATAATTAATTACACTACACCTTCGTACAAACAGCTTCTTGTTAAAAATTTTTACTTTCGAATTTTGGACTTTTGTCATGAGAGAATGACGTAACATACTGCCGGTATTTTAATGTCGTCTGTGTGGACGCATTTTGCATGTTCAAGGTCAAGAAGTGCAGATTGTTAAAGACTCCTTACACTAGCCTCAAGACGCAAATCACTGAACTGGTGTGCAATATTTTCTCCGCAACCCATCTCTATGAGACGGAGAGCACTGACCCTATAATTGTATTACACACTTACATAGGTGTGTTTTACAAGGCTACACGTTTTTAAATATTGTGCAACAAGGTTTTCATACTTAAAAAGGACCGCAAAAACACACAAGTTTTCGCAGTTTTCAGAAACGATACGAAGATAGGTTTTAAGATTACCCTATGATTAGGGACGGGAAAATTTCGCGAATTCAATTACCTGTACGCTAGACTCCATTGTACTATGTATACCGAAGCCCCGTCTATTCGTTCTTTGTCTGCTGTTCCACTGAGTAGCAGTTAGTGGACAAATAGCCGGGGCTTGAGTGTGTATAGTACAATGGATTCTAGCCCGCGGGTAATTGAATTCGCGATATTTTCCAGTCCCTACCTATGATGGCTATTTTGAGTGACCGTAGCTCTGCACACCGCTCGAGGGTCTGCGCAGGCAGCCACCTTAAGGCACCTGAATTTCGGTCGTGTGTTTGTGTGAGTGAGGTACGGCACTAAGGGCGATATTGTCCGGCTCGTGTGGTGAGATATCACCTCTAGCGTAAGGAACTAATACGGCGCGCAAAGGTATCGTAGATCAATTTGCCTGTTATTTTCAGTGGTGACCCATACTTTGACTGGTTAAAAGTTTAAGGCAAAGTCCTCTGTATGTTTCTGAGTAGTTTTTAAGATACAACAGGTTGAAAAAGCTGGTTTTAGCTCAGAAATTATTTTTCTAATTGACGTGATACTTTGAAACTACCCATCTGCCATCGTCTGAAGAGTGTTTTCTTTGCATACGTTGTCACAATGGGCACATGTAAAATAGTCTCATAAAAAACGTATTTTCTAACACGCTGCAACGTATTTTAAGCGCCCGGTATGTGGCGCCTTTAAGTATCGGGGAACCTCCTGTTTTTAGTACGAAATGATTCGATTTCTAATCGAATTGGTTCGAGAGACTGCAGTATCCTTAACTTCGGGCATCTTCGGTGATTTTCGTCCTCCGTTGCTGTAGTCGCGAGGGTCTAATAATAGCCGTCCCTGGCCGGCAGGGAGACGATGAGGAAAGGCACAGCCAGTGGCACGCTAGCCACCCCTACACCACCCCCGCAGCCACCCCCACGGTGTCTGGCACGAGGACCCAGCGCCTGGTGGCGCCCGGTGGGTTTGGTGGGGTGTGGGGGTGGTGCCGGGTGTCAGGGTTAACCCCTTCCTCCTACCACCCCACCTTCACTCCCGTCAAGTTTTAGCGCCACTAACACTTCACGCAATCTTATCATTGACGCTTCCAACAGGTTTGGCTTAGATGGCTTTCCTTTAACGGCATGAGCCGGAGATACTCGGCTTTCGAGAGAATTATTTTCTTAACCCCCCGACGAGCACCGGTGACGTAAAATTGATCTGCTACTTTGTTGCAAATTGGTTTTACCACGTAGTGTAATTTTTCGAGACTGACTGTAATACGATATTTGGTTTATTAACAGGTTAGCTACCGTAATGCTGTATTTCATCTCAACAAAATCACAGAAAGATTTTACGATATCGATTCCTGTTTATGTTTTTAAAAAAATACGATCATAAAAAATTTAGAAACTTTGTGTCTAGGCCATAAGTCTACGGGCTCATTCTTGCACTGCTTTTGCGGGTATTACTTTTAAAAGCTTGGAAAGGGGTACACATATTAAAACTATCCATTGATTTAACCGAGCCAAAAGTTGTTTTGACTACGAATACTGGTTTTTTTTCTCGAAACATTAAATACTACAGTTTTAGATAGTCATTTAGCCAAAACAACTGTTCCTCGTAAATAATCAAGTTATCGATAAACGATTCTTATATGGGTGTGTATTAAACATTGAAATATTTTCGTGGACAAACGCCTTTGCAAACCAATATTGTAAACTGTGCTTTTTTTTTTACAAACGTCATTTATGAGCGAATGTTTCTGCGCCGCAGAAAACTCCCACAATAGAACAAAAACAAAAAGTCAATCTTGGCTGATGTCAACAAATATAAAACATGAAGACAATTCCAGAAAGGAAATATAGTCTTATCCATAAAGATGACTCGAAAACAAAAATAAACATAGAACAATAACAGCAAATGGTTTTGTTTAAAATTATTTCTACTATTAAAATTTATTGTTTTGTGGACATACGCCATTGTCCCATTGCTCATGCTTTGCTGATCCAACTCGTGTTGAATGATGAAATACAAATAAAAAAGAAAAACAGATACCAAACATTCACAAAAAAAGAAAAAAAAAAGAAAAAGAAAAACAATTCCAGAGGAATTCTGTCAGATTTTTTATGTGAGACAACAAAGAATTATACAGATAGAATTCAGTCGAATATCGACACAACACCCAGACACAATTTTAGAACCAGATTTCCAAATTAAAACTAGGTTGTAAATAGACAAAAACACTGAACAGTGGACAACAAACAAAAGACGATCGACAAAACAAGTTAAAAACAACGAAGCAATTCAACGTTTCGGGATTTGCGATCTATTCTCGTCTTCAGGCTGAGACACAGCTGACTATTTCTACTATTTTTCTTATATTTTTTAAGGAAATGCAGGTGTAACGCTGCCTACCTCAGATCCATCGCGGAATCAAGCATAGGGTTTTATATGTTAAATTATATTCTATGTGGCTCAGTACGTGTTGAAGCTACATATACGTCACCACTGACTTTGTTATAAATCTCGGTGCCACGCACATTGCTAAAGGAAATTCTACGCGGTTTTTTTCAATACCTTGAAAACTGTGAGCAGAAAAGCATTTTTACGCACCGAAAACACTCGAAAACGGCTATTCAAAATGTTTTCCTGCAGTTTTATTGATGTGACCTTTGAACGATTGCTGCAATTGGTTTGTTTTATAAACACGACAGTTTTTTGGACGTATGCCATTGCGGGCGAATGTTGCCGTATTCCTGAATAACCCCCCAATGAAACAAAAACAAAGGAAGAAAAGCGAGTAAGCTGTAGTCAACAGACATGAAACATTCAGATAATTCCTGAAAGAAATGTAGGCAAATCCCAGAAGACGACACGAGATCAAAAACAGATACAAAACATAAAAGTTAACTCCAAAGTGGAATATAGTCGACTGGAGAAAGACAATACAAAAAAAAAAAAACACACGGAAAATTAAAAACCAACAAACATGGGGTGTGTGAAAAAGGCACCAAATGGATGAACGACGACTACACAAATAATGAGAGTCACGAGTAGATGTGAACACAGACAAGATACAACACACTAACTCAGACAAAAAAACAGGCGAAAAAAATAGTAGGCTTCTCAAGGCAACAGCAGGGCCTATGTTTTGGGAACTGGTATATGTTCCCGTCATCAGATGCATATACAGACTGAGGAACTACAGCACACTGACTGTGACGTCTGGATAAACTTGGGTATTGTATAGGAAATGTGCCTACTTTTAGCTCAGCCAATGACTGTGCAGCTGCCTCCTGATTGGTTGCGCAGCTTGTAATGGGCTTATGTTCATTTAGCACTACTTTCCTTTCCTTGATGCAGAAAATTTTTTTTTATCCGGAAGCAATATCACAAAACGTGACTGACCCACCGAATATAATTTAACATGTAAAACCCTATTATTGCTACCGCCAGAGCTCTCAGGTAGGCAAGGTCCTTAAGCTTATAAATAAATAAATATCGTATATAGCTATAGGGAGACTACCAGAGGAACAAGGTATCGCATCCTGAATACAGACTTACGGTTGGACGCCCGTAGAGATCTATTTGCCTCGGAGTACGACATGAAATCTGGCCCTACAATGGAAGAGCGACGGAATGCGAAACTGGAGAACCCGGAGAAAACCCCGCTGGCCAACGGAAACGTCGGTCACGTAACCCGCGTGTGTTCAAAAACTACAGCGAATCGAACCCGGATCACCATTAATGCTTGGCTAGTGCCGAAATTTTCGTTAATTTACTAAACAGCGGAAACCATGTAATATTTTACCCAGGAAAATATCTAGACTGCATAGTAAAAACGTATTTCAACTGGGAGACTGTTTAGGGTTTAAGAAAAATGATAAATATATCATCAGAAGCTGAAATAAGAGATTATGACCTTACAGGTTGGGTAGCGTGTGGATGGCAAAGATTACCCGCTCGACATGCGGGTAGATATATCTCCGTCTCTCTCGCACGGACAACGTACCGTTGCCATGGTAACCACTCACACAGGTCCCACCCTCCTAACCCAATACATCACCCTCACCACCCAGGTCGGTCCAGTTGCCGTCGAAATGCCAACAAGTTTCACCCCGACGGTCACCGCTGGATTACAGCTGCTCATGCCACAGCGACATTTAATAAATCCCGTGCCCCAGTTAAACATATGCAGGGCTTCTGCAAACTTTAAGGTGAACATGTTTTGCGCTTTCGAGGCCTGGAAGTACGGAAGCGATAAAGACGACAGAGTTCGCGCATCAAACCCTCACCCTGACCTCTAGGCGCAAGTACTGAAATAGTTTGCAAAAAAAATTCAGTAGTTACCCTATTTTATGACGTAATATTAAAGATTAAGTCGTATTGCGCACGCCTACACTTTCTAGAAGATTCTGCGCTAAGATTTTGGTACCAAAATTAACTGCAAAATACACATATTTTCGTCGTTTTCGGCAGTTTAAGAGTTAGTTGGGCTTGGAATGTGAGCCATGTTGTAACGTTGCAAGAAAAGTAGTTTACTACGAATAGGTGGCACTGTGACTCTATTTAAAAAAAAAAGAAAAAAACGTCGTCCGCTTAAAAAATTATTACCAAGGACCCAAAAAGTGGAAAATAATGGCCTTTTCACGTTTCTGTAGCTGAAAAAAACATAATAGTAAAACATAATGATTAGAGATGATGATACATCGCGAAAATGTTTCGTACTAACATACCCTTGAAAACGCTATAGTCAGTTGCAGCGCATATTATTTGGTGAAGTACGTCTGACAATGTATCTCGAGAGACAGGAAATTTGGCGAAAATATTTTTGCAGCACTTTGTTTCAGTGCCTTACGTGCGCACCTGCATCTCTGCTATGTGGTCAGTGACTGGATGCCTTAACATACAACGTCTGGAGGTTAAATCTGCAAATCACAGACGTGATGTGTCGCAGATATCCGTGTACTGATTGGCATAGTCAAATGAATAACGACTCTGCACAAAAACACTCTGTCAATAGCCATGAAGTTGAGTTGCAGGTGTACACGTAAGACACTGAAACAAAGTGGGGCAAAAATATGTTCACTAGAAATTCCTGTCCCTGCGAGTCTCTCGTCAGACCAACAACCCACATCAAATATTACAGTAGCGGGATTCTTATTGGCTCAGTCAAATAAGGTAACAGCTCCTCGTACAATTGAAAGCCAGTAATCTTAAGCTGAACGTGCGTTGAAAGCCAGCAAACAGTCAAGTTTTCCCGCGGTGAACAATCATCTCTAATACTAATAGAAACCTGCATTGGACTTCAACACATTCTTTCCACAAACAAAACATCAGGGTTATCGCTTGAAGTCCTACTGATAAACTGTTTAAACGAAACTCTGCGCTTTAGTCATCTCAGTACTCCGCGCCTAGAGGCAATCTAGAGCCATGATTTTATGGCGAAAAGATTTTGACAACATTAGGTTTCAATGCGTTATGTTCACATCTGCAGCTCTGCTACATCGTCTGTGAGTGGATGATTCTACTATCACTTGCCTTGGCAAATTACAGAGGTACGAGTTTTTTTATTTGCAAATATAAATGCTGTCTCGTGAGGAATTTTATCAAGCTCATTTTCCTGTTGTTGCAAACTTCATAAAATTTTACTCTAGGATGTCTCAGTATTGCAATCTTTATGAGAATAGCTTAAGGATGTCTCATACATTAAGTTTACTACCTGAGCGGATGATAGTGAGGAGTGATCTGAGGTGTAGAATAACCGATAAAGCCAATATTTAACTAAACCCTTTTAATTCCAGTAACTACACCTTGGTATCTGTGTTGCCTGTATCGGCACAATCTACTTAAGGCCATGATTATGGCCCGGTAGATTCGCGAAAAGATTTTTGCCCCACTTTGTTTAGTGTCTTACGTGTAGACCTGCACCACAACTTCATGATTATTGGCAGAGTGTTTTTGTGCAAGTTATTATTCATTTAACTGTGCCAATCAGTACATGGATAACTGTGACACAACACGTTTGTGATTTTCTAGTTTAACCTCCAGACGTTGTATGTTACGGCAACCAATCACTGACCACAAAGCAGAGATGCAGGTGTGCACGTAAGGCCCTAAAACAAAGTGCTGCAAAAATCTTTTCGCGAAAATTAACGGGCCCTAGCCATGATCTTTAATTTATTTCAAACATTTGAATATTTTTTAACCAAATGCTTTTTAAAAAATGAGACTGTGTACTGTCATAAGATACACAATTTTGCCAGAGCGTTTTTCAAAATAATGTACCATTTTTGAGCAAAAAATTATTTTGTATCATTTTGGCTTATTTTGGTAACAAAATACGTGCTGTTTCAGGGGCAAAAATCTAAAAATCTGTTTGGTGTATCCCAACAGAAAAATTCAGAGACAAACGATGATATATAAGTGTTAAAACTGTCAGAATGTATTTTTGATTTATGTATTAATTTGCGTTAAAAAATAATTGTTCGAAACCACTGATGAACTAAAGAGCGAGGCCCAACTCGACTGGGAACTCAAACGTCTCTTCGCGGATGACTCGCGCGCTTCGACTCCGGGGGCGGACCGCTGGCCTGGCTGTGCCCTCCTGGACACCGGACCTGGCTGCCCCTCGACGTCGTTGACGACCCTCTGGCTCGATGTCGTCCAGCACCTCGTCACTCCTTGCGGCGGCTCTGCCTCGCGCAGCCTCTTCGCAAGCCTTTATATTCGCGACCCGAGACGTTGTTAAAACATACTCCCGTAGCTTGCCCCGCCCTCTGCTGCGTTCCTGGATGTTACTCTCCTAACACAGCGGATTCTTGATTGGCATGGTGTTCTTAGTCCAATACTGTGTGCATTTATTACGTAGTTAATTTCATATACTGCTGGTAATGTAGAACAAGTTCATTTGACTTGTTAATTAATCTGTTGAAACTAATGATTCATTTTGTTCTTATAAACACGGACGCCCATAAGAGGGGCAGGGTGGGGCCTGAGCCACCCCTAATATATGTTCCACAATGTGTTTAGCT
This sequence comes from Medauroidea extradentata, assembly GCA_003012365.1. Taxonomy (NCBI): domain Eukaryota; kingdom Metazoa; phylum Arthropoda; class Insecta; order Phasmatodea; family Phasmatidae; genus Medauroidea; species Medauroidea extradentata. The sequence continues at coordinate 32,530 of PNEQ01085678.1, read as the reverse complement.
TTGTTTTTAATATATCGTATAGCAAAAAATATTTGCAGTTTTATAAGTTTCGTAATCAACGCGGTTTCATGTGTCTACATATGCCAGTGGCTACAAATTTATTCACAGATTATATCCGTTCCTGTTGAGATATACATACATTATGATCTTGCCCCCCCCCCCCTCCCACTTACACACAGTAATATAGGCGCCCTTGCTTACAAAACCAGAATATCACATGTTGAGGTATGTTAAAAGTAAACAGTGTAATATATAGGAGCTGATCCTCAAATCTTCGTGTTTATTCCAATGAAACATTATGCTTATCTGGTTGCTTAGCGGTTGTTCCGTGTTCCGTGAAAAGTGCCACATGAGGGTTTCATTTTGTTTCTGATTTTGGCTAGAGAGGATCGATAAAGTGTCTTTTATCAAGGCAAGCTGTCAGGTTATTTCATGGAAAGTCCGTACCCAGTTACAGGTAGATAAGTGTACATATGTGGTTAGTTCCTTTCACAGTTACATTTTCATTCTCAAGTTTCATAACAATGGATGGTGAAATTTACTAACTATGCAGATGCTGTGTGCAGTGCGCGGATAACTGGATTACGCAGTCTACAGGAGAATTTGAATCATTTAACATAATACTACACACTTTATTTTGTTGACGTGATAATTGAATTGCAAATGCCATCATATACAGTATAACCATTTTTAATGGGACATTGCTAATTGTATGTCAACATTTGATGGCTACAAATACACCAAGTTCATGAATATGTAATTTTTTTTTTTTTAATTTTTACTATTTAAGGTATTTTGTAATAAATGTTTTTAGCAATTGTCTAAATAAATATCAAATAAAATATTTAAATAAATTGCATTTACTGCCAACTCCTAATTATTTATGCTAACCAAAGGGGGATATTCAAGCGATATTGGCCATCACCAATAATACGCCAGTTGTCAAATTCCCGTTATCATGCAATACTGAGACATAAGATATGAAAGTCCAGAGCAATAACAGTACAGAGTGTGCTCAGATGAGTATATTTCAGTGAAGTCTAGTTTGTCACCAAATAATTATGTGAAAATTGCCATTTGCACTAAGTATCATTACAAAAACGACCCTCTTGAAGTGGAGACTTGTTAAGCTGGTGCTCTTGAATGTGCCATTTGTGGTGAAATGAGAAATTTGAAGCCCTGTTTTTTTTTCTCATTTACAGCTAATTGATATATTTTTGCCACTAGCTACAGTAAAATCTTGTTAAGATATTTATGATGGAATATAAATAAATAGTTCTTACTTAACTGGGTTTAATTACTGTTTGTGTAAACAAGTCGTTCAATTTTTTTTAACGGACAGAATTGGACTGTAAACTTTTAAAATGGGAAATTTATTAAAGGTGCTATCTACTTGTGCATTAAAGGCAGCTAAGCTATTATAAGAATGACCTTCAAGCATACATTAAATGTCTTATCATCACGAGCCAAGAATTGAGCTAGTGTGCACGATTCTCGAAAATCAATTTTTACTACGTGACTTTAAGAGGTGATCGTATAATTTTATTGGTGGAAAGTCTGTTGAAAAGTTCAGCGCACGATTCTACCTGAGTTTTACATACATCCTGTAAGTATATGTTGAAATACTGAGTATGAAAAGAGCATTTCTAGCGATGTCGGAGGACATTTAAACAGTGTTTTATAACAGAATATGGTGTCTTTATAATTACATATCCTGTATGAAGTTTGTTGTTTTTTTATTCATTGGCACTTTGATAATTTCGAGAAAAATAAATTTACTAACACACGACAACAAATTAGAATCGCGTGGTAGGTGCTGCCATAAGATGTTTACTCAGTATTTTTTAAACGTAGCTGCGTACACAAAACGTTCATTATATGCAGATTTAATCGAACTCAACGATGGTGCCAATAATCTTATTCTGATCGGTGCCGTCAAATGAGAAACGTGACTGAAGAAAGGCAAGTTGCCAGTAACCTTGAAGGACGTGCACGTGAGACACTGAAACAAAGCGTTGCTAAAATCTTTTCGCGTCTAAATCGTGACACTACATAAATTTATATATACAGGATGTCCAGAAACGGCCGGATAATAAGCACGCCGACTACCAAATATTTGAATTGGTGTACTACATGTACTGGCTGATTTAGAAATCGCACTACATGATTTCTCTTAAAACTACCTTTTAGTATCATGGCTTTTGTTTCAGTTGCGGAAATTTTTAATTCGGCAGTATTTGCCCATTTTCAAGTATAAGGTTACTGATGTGATCTTTTCCTGTAAAACTTTCCTTGAGTCTCATTTTATTAGGACTAAGCCATCGTCAACATATCCATATACAGTAACTCCTTCTGTAAATTTATTTTCACGTAAGCTATCAAACAAGATGTTCCACGAAAGGTGAACAAGTACTGATCCTTGTGGACAACCTTTCGTCAAGGTTTTTCCCACTTGTATTGTATTAGTTTGGTATGTACTCATTCATTCGGAGAACTAATCCAGAACGACTCTGTAGATATTGCTTGGCCAATTTTTGTTCTTTAAGCCCCACACAACTTCTGGCCACCTGGAATTATAGAATATTGCCAATATTTTTATTTTGTTTCTTGGACTTCTTTCATTACATCATAATTGTGTTTGTGATCTTACCTTTGTAGAGTCCGTATTGCTGGGGGTGTAATTTGCCTTCTGCATGAAGTGCTTGAGAAGTCTTCTGTTTATTAACGTTTCGTAAATTTGACCTAGTACAGGTAGTAAAGTCAGTGGCCGGTATGATTTAATTTATCTCCGATCCTTTCCATTTCCATTGTATTGGATTCGTACTAGTCCAGTTTTCCATGCCTTAGGAAAAGTCTCCTTGTTTAATAGTTGGCTATACACATCCAAGAGTATAGTATTTATTCTTGAAAAACTGCGCTTTACTATTTCCTTAGAAATTCATCAATTCCTGGTGCCTTCTTTTTCTTCATATTTGTCGCTATTTCTTGAAGTTCTTCCAGAATAAACTGTGGAGCTTCTTGAGTATCTGGTATCAGGTGCATCGATATTCTTTTCAGTTTGTGAATTCTGATGTCATCCATATACTGGAAGTATGATGACACTATCCAGCTTTGTGTATCTCTTGCTAATACTTGCGCACATAAATTATGTTTATGTGAGATACTTGAAAAGATCATTATGTCAATGTTTGGGTTTAACTTCAGTGTCCCAGACTTATTCGTTTAAGTCTGCTACTTCTCCAAAGGTTGTTTATGGCTCCTGAGACATTATAATGCCCAGCTTATGCTCCATAGCGATTTTGTTAAGCTCACTGGCCACCATTGCTGATCGGTTCATGTTAATCTGGCCACATATTATTGTTTTAGCCACAGTAAATTCGACTTAGCTAAATTACAAATACTTTCTCATAGTGAGGACATTCCTTTGAATTCACTCTGTGGTTATGTTCCTTTATGTCTCTGAGGCAGGAGGCACTCTTATCGCTGCCTTTGTTTTCACATTATTTGATGGTCTACCCTGTGAGGCCACATTTAGAACATGTAATTTCGCAGGTCAGTGGGGTTTCTTATAGGATCTCCCGTTTCCTCCGCCCCCTCATTCTGACGCTGCTCCATACTCTCATCATGTCACCGTCACCAGCGACTAAGACGTAGATGTTAACAGCTGACGAAAATCTCTCACTTTTATTTATGCATTGTTGACTACAGCCAATTCAGTTTTGTTTTGTTGTTTCAGTCTTGTTTTCTGAGACAACAAGGCACTGCAATGCTGTGTGTTCACAATATTTCACTTAAGTATTACTTTCAAATTTAATTTTTTCACCACTTGTTAATAAACACAGCATACACACGTTACTGCAAGTTAATATCTGAAGAGAGAGTATTTTTTCTTATCCATACTCTTGACAAGACGAACTTTAACTATAAGTGTTCACTTTTTTTCATGTACAGCATATACATAGTAGGGCTTAACGTCTCGTATATATTGAGATCATTAGAGACGGAACATTTAGATAGATAATTAGAAACAGGAAATGAAGCAACCATGGCCTATAATCACTCCAGCGTTCACCTGAGCAAAGTCTGAGGTCCAAATCTGGGGCATTTTGAATACAAGTCCACTGCCCCAACTCGCTTTGTTTCTTAAGTGGCCGTTTTGAAATGAGGAACAATTTGACGGAAATGCTGCTTTAGTTGTATAAATAACCTACACCTCATTTTAACAACCTATGCCTCATAGCAACAACTTACGCACCGTACAAGGAACTAACATATCAACGTTAACACGTACACATGTAAGCACTTACACCTCATAATAACTTATACCGAACATCAGCTTCTTACTTCCTGTTTAACAACTTACACCTCATACTAACAATTGGCACACCATAGTAAAATTGCACTCATCGCAGTAAGAACTTTATTCCCAGAGTAACCACTTACGCCTCTTAGTAACCACACACACTCCCATAGTAACCACATACACTCCCATAGTAACCACATACACTCACAAAGTAACCACATACACTCCCATGGTAACGACTAAACCCCCATATAATTTACACCTCACGGTAACAAGTTGCCTCTAAACGGCAAATGAAATTTTGCCGCAGTTTACAAGCTTTTCTCCCATGTACTATATTCTGGGTTAAGTTCCAGGTTTGTATATTACATTTTTTGTAAACTTCGGAAGGAAACTGTATGTACAGCCAGACAAATATTTTGCTGTATCTAAATAATATACACCTTTGCGGCAACAAATTAACCACAACGAAATAAATTTAATTTTTAACAATTTAATATTTCGTTGTCCCTGTACAAGAAAAATTAATTTGTTGTACTATACTAAAGAGACCTACAAAATTATTGTGAAATCCGGGAACGTGCAAAAAGAGGCAAATTTCTGATGTATGAACATCAAATGAGATCACAAAAAGTAAGTGCGAAATATGGAAAATTGTAAAAGCAGGGGGCGCAAAAAGGGAGCTTTAATGTACTAAACTAATTATGTTATATTCAACATAACATTTCTGGCAGCGTATATTTTAAAACACGGTAAAAAACATTTGACGACATATCTATATAAGAACGTAGTAATTATAAACTAGCCAATATCTGAATTTAGCTGCAAATAAATAAAAAAATGAAAATTGAAAGGATATATCTAAACAATTAATTTAAAAAAAACTAATATTTAACAGGTTTTTAAGACAATATATTGAACTAAAACTGGGTTGGGGGGGGGGAGAATTTATTTTTAATAACAGTGTTTAAATTAATTTAACTGTTATTACAGCAGACAGTTTTGTTCACGTAGCTTCTAAAATTGAATTTAATCATTTAAGTACTATCACTCGTTCAGTTTAGTGCAACGCATGTTTTAAACAAATCTACGACATTCAATTCTAGTCGGGCATCAACGTTCAAAAAAATCTGGCAAATTGACGTAATAATTTCTAAAATATCTCGCAATTTTTTGGGAAATAAAAATCTTAATCACAATAACCTTTCAAACAAATCCAATCAATAAAATATTTCAAAATATGTTATTACAATTTTTAAATATGCAGGTATGGATTTAGAATAAGTAAGTCGCTCTACCACAATTTATCTGCCCTAGCAATAGAAAATTTAAGAATTTTAACTATAATATAATATAGATACAAGTTTACTGATACTGAATCGAAGAAAACACATCTTTACAGACATCTTTCGTTTAAGATTTCTGCCAAGTTAAAAATTGTTTCACAGATATTCAGTACTATGTATATACCGTCACCCAAAAGTACAGTTTGGGAAATTCAACTTTGGAAGTCAAGGTCTTGGCCAAATGTTTATACCACAATGCCACATTGCAGTTTCGGAGATTTGTGTTTCACCAACGAGACATTACGGAAAATAACACGCGGCAACACAATTAAAGAATATATTTTAAAACTATTTTTACGAACGATATTGGAAGTGTAAGAAAATCGAGAAATCATGTAAATAGGTTTTCTCAGTCATATACCTATAATTATTTTATTGACATAGTAAAAAAGGCATTTATTAGCCTCCGTTAAAACTCAAATATACATCGTATTTCTCTTCAATGTAGCTGAAAAATTAGCTGAAAGAAATGTTTACAAACAACGAAGGCGATTATCCTGTGTGTCTCGTTTATGCTTAAAAAAATTTCGTTGTGTGATTGATCATTGTATAATTCGCCACTCCTAAAACCACAATTTCGTTGTTTATACAGCACACGAAATCTAACTTTCGTCACGACTCTTGAAATACAAACTCAGGTTTCCGCCAACAATGAAACATTATTTTTTCGTCTGTTACACCGCACTCAAAACATCAGTTACCGAAACCAATGTTATCGAAACTGGACTTTCAAGTTACGAGACTGACGCACAGATAGATATTCCCATAGCGACAGTCACTAATAATTTCCTGTATTTTATTTGTTTGAGAGTTTTTAACGAAATTCTTCGCCGAAGGATGCTATATTTCTCGACTCGTTAGCTGGCACATCAGGTTCATCAAGTTGGTTCGTCTTAGAGGAGGGATTGGACGACTTCCGGAGTTAGTTACTCTTCGTCTTGACGGTGAAATGAAAGCCACCAATTCCCAGCCACGTGAAAGACAGAATCTCTGGTGTCCCAGAGTAATTCTTCCCAAATTGTTGACGACCCAATGGTAGAAATTGCGTACTTAGGGGAAACTTCGGCTTTGCACTAGTCAGCCACGGGTTCAGGTTGTATTTTTGTTACGTGAACGTTTATTTTGCCAAAACAGTCATTTTTTCACGTTTGTATTAACGCAAAATTAGCTCAATGAAATTCACGTAAATTTTCTTAATGCACTGCAATTTACCACTTAAATATGACAAGAGTCCCTTCTCAATCTGTATGGTATATTTTATCTGTCAACATTTTGTTTGATGTGTTATTATCAATCATCTTAAATTCCACATAAAAAGGTAAAAAAAATTAAAATATATTTGCGATTAAGTGCTGTATTACGTAATTTAACCCTGGGCGATATATTACTGCCCTGTAAGTAAATTTGTTAGTTTTTCATTGACTACCCAGGAAGAGTCCGCAAACTATGAAGGGAATATCATCCCATGTGTATTTATCTAACTCTAGGGCACAGCGAACACGATTCGGAGGCAGAGGGAAATTGTGGAGCTGTGATCGATCCGATGCCGTCCCTAGGCCTGCACAGCGCAATATGGCAACACCGCGTATGTAGCAGGGCTCCTGGCCATCCATCAACCCGGGCGAACGTGCGAGCTACGCGGGTTGCCGGTCGCCACAGGCGGTGTGGACTGAGTTTCCTAGGGGCCGTGGCAGGCCAGACAGCATTCTGCGGAGAAGAGCGGTCTAACTCCAGTTGTCACAACACCACTCGTTTATGTAACACGACCCACTGTGTTATTGTGGCGCCTGTTTAAAACACGGCGGAAATAGATTCGCTTCTAGATCAACTGATATATCTTGCATAGCTTTGAATACAACAATTATGGGGTATGTTTCAGTGGGGGCGGGGGATATGAAGCCATATTAGGCAATGAATAACACATTAGTAAAAATAAGAAACCATAATTTTGCAAGATCAATTTTAAAGATGAAATCAATAAGATAAATTTTATGATTTAATGTTTAATATTTAATTTCTAAATTTTAATAGTAAATTCAACAGTTCACAAAAACTATAAGAACGTAATATTTTTAATTTATCGAATTATTTTGGACGCACGCCACTATGTCACAGTGTCGTGCAAGAAAAGATGACAAATGTCTAACATATTTAGTTTGATCGTTTATCCCCATCGCAATTGTATGATTACTATTTTATTTTACTGTTTATGAGGGGCAGCATTCCACAGAAAATATCACAAAGGTTTTTGTCTAAGTGAAATTTTTAAATTTTCCATGAGTAAATAATATGTCTATCAGTGATTTTTTTCTATTCCTTAGCAGCAAGTGCGGAAGGGGAGGCGATTTCGGGGATTTTCATCTCGAGCCACTACTTCTTCGACACTCTTCCACGTGACCTTGAAACAACGTGGAATATGGAATTATCTACGTTAGGACTGTACAGGAGAGAGCCCGCGAGCAGTTTTTGTGCGAGCCGCATACCCGAAATATTTAACCCTAGTAAAATATCATAAGTGGGGTGACTTTGTGGGACACTTTATTACTATTTTCATTTCCCATAATTGTCTACTGTGAGTCAATATCACTTAAATATCATGTGGATAGTTTTTGTTTGGAATTTATCGCAAGTAAATTTATTTATTCAGAGCTACCATATATGCGAAAAATAATTTATTGTAATGTCCAAAAATCACCTCACCTGTGTAAAGTCACCCTCGCTGACGGTAATAATAATAATAGTAGTAGTAGTTATAGGTTATCTTCGCTTATCGCACTAAGTCCTGCTATTTCACCCTTTTCAGGTATGTATTTATGTTTTATGGTGACTCGATTGTATTTTATCAGATATTAAACGTAAGTATTAAATTTGATTTCCCTTTTTTATTTCATATTTTATTGTAAAAAACTTCTTAAACAATGCAAAATATTTTTCACCCAGACGTAATATGGGACACTAAACATACTTTGGATTATAAATTGAGAAACTATTGAGCATTACCACCGTACAAGTCTTGGAAAATCAGTAAACATTAATTGATTGTATACTAAAACGCGCGGGAATGTTACCATTGATGTATGTATGTGCAAATGTATATATGTATGTACGTATGTATGTAAATATGTATGTATATATTTACGTATGTATGCATGTATATATGTGCGTATGTATGTATATATACGTATATATGTACGTATGTACGTATGCACGTACGTATGTATGTACGTATGCACGTACGTACGTATGTACGTACGCACGTACGTATGTATATACGTATGTATGTACATATGTATATAGAGAGAAAATGAATTTATCGTACTTCCTTTCGTAACACTCAAATTCATCGGCGTGGTAAATCTGCAAATAATTTTCGACAGTGAATATTACATAAATATGCAAATAATAAAGACATATAATTACTATATCTGTACAATTTTCCAATACTTCATTTGAAATTACCATTTGGCCCGCTACTATTTATGGTCAAAAGGAATCGGTTTTGTAGAACCATCACATGGATGTGTTAAAAATAGTTTTTCATGTAGTAATTTTTTTCATTTAAAATAATATTAAATTAGGTTACCTGCTTCTAGTTACGTTTCCCTACTGCAAAATTGGTAGTTACAACTGCATTTGTGAGGCATTGGTGAAGTTTTTAGACGTCCGTACTTACGTTCAGAACCCACGCTACAGAACACGTGGTTTATGTCATATAACCAACGAGGGTGAATAAAAGGTTTACTTAATGTTTTAAGGTACTTATATGACTGATTTAACCAATCAGTAGTTGCCTACAGTGAAACTATGTTGTGTAATCAAATTTGTAATTTATGTGACATTTTAAGTTTGTTTTGAGTGAGAGAGTTCGGTCAGCGCTTAACATCCAGGTCTTCAGCGCTGGTAGGGGTGACATGAGGTGAGTATGGAGCAGTGCCGGAATGAATTGGTGGGGGAAGCGGGAGATCCCCGAGAAAACCTGCCGTCCAGCGGCATCGTCCGGCACGATTCACATGCGAAAATCCGAGGTCTGCTCCCCCCCCCCCGGGAATTGAACCCGGATCGCCTTGGTGGGAGACGAGAGATCTGACCCATCGGCCACCGCGGTCCCAAGTTTATTTTGAAATCTCCAAGAAAAAATATTAAAAATTTAATTTCATTCCATGTAGCCAAAGATATTAACAACATTACCTTTAGCACTTTTCTTTTTGAGTAACCGTAAAACGTTATGTTCTATGGAGCTTAGTTAATTAATTATTTTTTAAAAATTTTAACTCTCATAAAGCAACTAAGAATGTTGTGATAATTTGAATGTGCACTGTGTCACAACTTTAAAAATAAAATACGTAGCATACATCAGTATTCTACCAAACTATGTAGTATGAAAAAAAAAATAGGCTACATAGAAATAATTGTTTTCAGCACATCTATGAGTTAAATGTCTGCTTCTTTTTAGGAATTAATAAATAATGCTTGCAAAATCAGCATAAATAAGGAACAAACATTCAAAACCAAACATATCCAAATATCTGCATAAGAGTTGAACACCTTTCACACGTAAATTCGGCGAGCGACACACGAGTATAAACTCAGTTTCATTAAAATAAAATACTGTGCCATTGGATATGTCATGATTTGCCTTAGTAACTATTATAATATTCCAATTTTTTCTACTTCATCTGCAACTCGATAAGGTAGACATGTCTGATTTTGAATGTTTCCTCCTCAAACGGACCTCGTGGTCTTAACGGTGTAACCTATACTTCGAATCATCATTTGTTATAAGGCTAAAGGTGTGATAATGACGAAATTTGCATGCTCAAACGAAACCGCTTCAGACAAAGCTCTTAACTATATAGCATGTAGGGTTATCATCCCGTTGCGTGTCACTTTAAGGGTTTAAGTGGTAGCGCTGTGTTTTACTGCACGCGACAAGCTAAAGAGGTTATTTTAAATCCTATACCAGGCAGCAAAAAAGCTTTAGTAAAAAAATCCCTTATAGTTATATTTAGACAAAAATACATTACACTTTAAAGGCGCCATTTGCTCCCGGCCGGAATGCGTGTGGACAGCTAATAATATAAAAACGTAAGTAGTGTAACTATACCGATTCGAGTCCAATGTATTTTTAATGGCGAAAAGATGATTTGGGGTTGGGGGGGGGGGTTCACATGGGTGTGTCAGCAGTGTTCGGTTGTTTTAGTAGATTGCTCTTCGTGTGTTCTTAAAAGTGTGGGTTTTATTTATTGACTTATTAATTTTCTTATTTATTGTCTTACCTATAAATGTTCTCATTAATATAGTTTTAAATGTTTTTTTTTTCTGTTTTAGTGTTCAGCTTTATTTTTTATAAGTAATTTTAATATTTATTTAATATTTTACGATTGATCATAAATTTTTAATTTGTTTACTTTCTAACTTTATTTTGTAATATGTACATAAATATTTATTCTTTATCAATTTTTATTTTCTTACTAGATAATTTATTTTGTTTCGTACTTATGTTCCTACACTATTAGTTTTCCCATTTATTTATTTTCGTATTATTTATGTATTATATTAATGCTAGTGATGTTTATTTTAGTGATGCCATTATAAAAAATAAGAGTGTCCAGGTCACCTCCTCAGTTCGATAAATTATGTTTCCTTTAGTGCATGATTTTGTGTACGATACTATTTCTGCCAACAAGTGTGAGCGCAAATTTTCAGGGAAGTATACATGTTGATTTTCAAAAATAGACCTTAAAAACGTTAACAGTATGAGTTATATTTAATACATCTTGATTTTTCCTGCTCGGTGACTGCGGCACTGAAATGATCAAATCACTCCCCTCCCATATTAAAAAATTGAGTAAATGGTAGACGTTTCTGTTGGACACATGCTTGGGCGGGATTTGGTGTCGGTAAGGGGGGCACTTGCCCCCCTTCCCCCTCAATATTTATGAGAGAAAAAAATTTTGCACACGATTTTCACTTTTGCGTCAAATTTTATTCTAGTAGATTATATATACCTCCCTTTTCTTGAAATACCTTTCACAATAACTTAACAGAAAACTGCTTAAATAGCTCAATTTTGCTCCTTGAAAACCAAATTTTCCCGGGGAAGACCCCAAACCCCCTTCCGTTTTATTGACTGGATTGATGTATTTTTATTGCCCCCTCTGAAATCCCGCCCATGGCCACAGGTGTTCCAATCTTCTGGGCTTTTCTAAAAATTTTGGGCTTTGTATAATTTTCAGTGGTACTGTAATTTAGTTTTTTATTTGGTGTGTAGCCATTCTGTTTGCTTGTGTCGGTCAAAAAACAACTTGAAGTATTTCATATAGAATTATATTTGTATATTTATGTGAGAAATCGTAACATGACCCTGGTCTCATCTAGTGCAACAACTTTGTCACAATGATTTTTTTACACTTATTGTTATATAGGGCCCCAACCACTTTTACTTTTCGCCTTTTCGTATATTTTCAATTTTTGATTGTATGTTAGAATATTTGAAATATTTTTTTCTTGTGGTTTAATTTGAATAATGTTCCTGCACGTAGAAAATTTTAATATATATATATTCGAGAAAATAAATATAAAGATTACCATTTTCGTCTCCTTTTGTTCTGGCATGTGAGTGTTATTTAATAGTTAATTTTTCAGGGAAATGCGTAGATTGGAACTATTACACAATGTAAGAAATATACCTAAGTATGAAACAGAACCAATATTTTTGTGCTTAAGTTACATTCAACTTTGAAACTTTACATATTTGCATAATTTCAGCATGCATTTTATTTCTAAAAATTCAAATATCTCTCTCTTCTCTCTCTCTCTCTCTCTCTCTCTCTCTCTCTCTCTCTCTCTCTCTATATATATATATATATATATATACACATATATATATATATATATATATATATATATATATATATATATATATATATATATATATATACATATATATATATGAAATTATATTTATAAACAATAACACTTTCAAAAATATTCTGAGTTTTTGATTTGTTACCTATTAAAAGACTAATGAAATTGGCACTAGTTTAATTAATTTTTAGAAATAGGAATAGTTTTTTATCACTGTACAAAAAATAGGTAAAACTTGTTGAAATATACTTGAATTTTTTCACATTAATGTGTGATTGTAAAGCAAAATAGCAGTTGTTTTAAATTTTTTGTTTTTGTAATACTTTACACACATTTACCAAAATAGTAATTAATTGGTAGTAAACAGTTGTAACAAATGTGTTAAAAATCTGTGTGTATATTTACTTGTAAATAAGCAGATTACTGAATCAGGAAGCAATTTATTAATATTTTAGTTTTTTTTTCATAGATATTACACAAATGTTCAGTTACAATTGATATGCATCAGTAAGAGTAAATTAATTAACCTAATTGTGTTAAAATGGCGATTAAAAAGTAGGCTGGCATTGCTCAAATCACGCGTGGAGTACTTCAGAATTTCGCGAGATTTCCGTAAACTCATGATAGTAATGAAGATTGAATTGGGTCAAAGTCGTCCTGGTTGTCGGATAAGGTGTTATTACTCCGAGATGTGATTGTGTTGCTTTCAAACTGCATCTCCACACTGTGCCGCTAGGTAGTAGCACAAATCAATAAAGAAATCTATTGTAAGCTGCGAACGTACTGCCATCTCTTGATGGCCATGGAACGTTTGTGGAGCTGCGAGAAAATTGGCATTCTACTGGTCGCTAAAGCAAATATCTACCTACTAAGAGGGCCTATCAAATCTTGGCGGGGTATTTGAATGCACCAAATTGTTTAATCATCCCGAGAATAACATACAAGTCTGAAAACTTAACAGTTAAGTATTATAATTATTTAAAATAGGTATATAGAGTATATAATAATATGATATACATAGTATTTATAAGCACATTGATTATGATGTATAATATGTAGTGTATTCTACTTATATATATTTAAATCTTATGTTAATTTAAATGGCTCGGCTTTCAGGATTTTACATTACAATTGTAAATGTATTATATGCAGGCTCCTACTACAATTACATAATGTAGAAAACTTTCTAGAAATAAAAAAATTGTGATAATTATAAAACAAGAAAGTACTATTACAAACAACTATATATTTAAAGAAAATATATGCTACACTATTTTTGTATGGTTCTTTATATCTGTTTTATAGGATATATGCAACGTATAACTATGCGTAAGTGTATATAAACTTGTATTTGAAATGTTTTGACAAAGCTTATAGCCCCAAAGGGTTTTGCTTACAAAGTAGATCAAGATATGAATACGTGAACAAATAAAGAAAAAGTGAATAGACTTTATGTATATTGTATACATTGCATACATTATAAATATATTAAATCTAATATTTGCATTATGTTAGATATAGAGAAATTATACACAGTAGTTTACAACTAGGTGTTCCAGGATGTAGCTATATCAGCATGTTGACATTATTTTTAGTTAAAATCAAGAGCTGCATCATAGTGTTACAAAAACAAGTGAACCAAGAAACAAAAAGTAAAACTAGTGAAGATAAGGCGAGTCAGAAAATAATATAATCAATACATAATTCGTCCAGCAAGTAACTTTTTCAACTGAGACATATAAATATAAATAACTAGCTGTCCCTTTGCGGCTTCGCCCGCGTGTACTATAGAAAAGAGTAACTAACTTTTACTATATTCACTGTTTATCTTTAAAACATTTCCCATCGCAAAGTCTTGCACGGGATACGAACCCGTAACCCCACCCCTCCCACACCCCAAACTTTATACAATACCTGAGTTGTCAGCGAGTGTTTTCCTCGCTTTTTTTTTTCGCGGTCGCAAATTAGATAAAAACAATCCTTGATGCGGATTATATATCATGCTAAAATTTCAGCTCGATCGGTGCAGAACTTTTTAAGTTTTTGAAGCGTACACAAACCAACATAACATTTTTATGTATGTAGATATAGAAGAAAAGAATTAAATCAGAACAGCTAAAAAATAATACGTCAGGACAACACAAGACATAACAAACAATTACTGGGACGGAGAAACTATTACACACAAAGCTACCTATACGATATCATGAAGACGACAGACGGGCACAGGTTTTCTCAAGGCCCTTTCAAACCATCAAGTTTTCCTTAAATTTCATTCCGACTTTATTCAACTGATATCATTTAATGCCTTGTGTCGCCATGTTGACCTCGTAAGCACTGCCATTTTGTCTTTCATTTTATTGAATGCCTTAAATGTCTTGTAAGATTTTCGTTTCGGACGTGTTAGAAATTTTCTTGAATTAAAAATGTTTAGTTGAGAGAAGAGATTTTTCTGACAGTATTAGTGGAAATAACATATTGTATTGCTTAAGCTGTGTATGCAAATTGAACCGTATTAAACAGAAATATGCGTGAAATATTTTTCCATGAAATATATATGGAAGTGGAAACATACTTTAGTTTTTTACTGTGGGTCTTTGGTCACGTTCTCTTTGTGTCATCAGGATACTACTTTAAACTTTTTTGCGCACCCAGTTTAGTGCACACCAAAATTATTACATAATTGGCACGTAGTAGCCTATTTAGTATTTACTTTGTATTTAGTGTTAAATATTTATTATGACATAACGTTTTCAAAACACGAAAAACTCGACAGAGTTCCATTCAGATAATCCTAAATTACTAATTGACTAAAAAAGTAAATTGCCTATTGGAAAAATGCCATGCATAATTTTCTGAAAAGGGAGAAGGCAGAGGAGAATATCAGTGATGTACTGAACTTCTGATGTATTTCTATATTAATATATTATTGCGAAAATACTGTTATGGCGCGGAACTTAATAAACTATCCTCGCGAAAAAAAAAACTGTGGAAATTGGTTTTGAACAATCTATATTTCTAGGTTCGGAATGTTTTTTCCTGGAGTTAGACCCACAATCGTGTACATGCAGTCGCGAATCCTAATTTGTCAAACATGTATTAATTACCATTTTAATGTTATAATTATTAAGATGTCTTTTCGTCGTTAAGACACATGGACATCTTACATATGTTCCGTGCTACAGTCCATTTTGCATGTAAAATATGCACAGCAATACAATGTAATTGTATCAGTTATTTGAGAAACACCACATGTCAACATTTTTCACAACATGGGATATTCCTGTTTACTACTCAAAGCGTGAAACAGTTAAACACAGAAGTAACACGTACACCAATTTTTTTTAATTACAGTACTTTAAGTATAATATTTATCTAAACATACATTTTCAGTGTTACATTATGCAAAAGCTCTTTCTTAAAAAAATCATGACTGTTCGCCCCTACCCGGTTTTTAAAAAATCTATCGAAATGTGTTACTGTCTTTTTACGGTCTAAATGACTATAATCCATACACATTTTGTCTTTCTAATGTAATAACTACAGGTTTTCACTAGAAGATAAAAAATATCTTATTTCTAATCTTCCAGGAGATTTCACGTGAACAAAGAAAATACGTTTGTACTAATATTCGCCTGATAAAAACTACACGTTAGAGTTCAATGTCAAACTGATAAGACGAAAAACGAAGAATGACACTCGTGCTTCTTCGATAACGTAATTTTGTGTGGAATTTTGTTATGTATTAAACAGCATTTACGCAACACATTATCTTATTTTTGAACAAGGCTTCTCATGCATGAAAACCAATAACTTACAATTGGTAGACATCTAACACAGACATTTTGCAGCGTGTTCTTTATTATTCTCCGTTCACTTTAACATGAGTTTTGAAGTAAAGAAATGACATCGTATCATAACACTTGGCTAGCTACTAATTGTCTCAATTTGTGCAGCGCGCCGACGTACTATTTCTAACCGACAAAACTGTGTACAGTTCGTATCATAGAAAACAACAACGCACTAAATATTAAAACAACATTGCGTGAAAATTTCGTACATGTTATTGACGTACGAAAACAAAAAATACATAAAAAATTGAAAATATATTGACTTCATGTGCAATTACCGTGTACTTAAAAATGCATGACTAACGATCGTATTAAAATATTCATGGTACTAACGTAACAAAAAATTGGTACTTAATGCAGAAAAAAAGTCATCAACAAAACGAGTGATTAAACTTACTGTTAAGTCCTGTTGGATTATTTTGTACTTCGTTTAGAAAGATCATATTTGGTAAATAACCAAACATTCTGCTGGTGTCACGTTACATATTCGTTTTGTTTTATGAAGAATGTTATGTGCTATTTTCATTCGTGCCTTATAAACATCACCGCAGTTTGTTTAATAATGAAGCCATATATCCACGTATCGAAAACAATGCAAGACATTTTCATTGTTCACGTCCAACGTCACATAACCTAATCCGTAAGTCTATGGACCATGTAAACATTACCGACGCGAGGACGGAACGGAATAGATCAAGGAATTTAGGTGCGGACGAACTGGAACGGAAAATAGATATACGGAAAAACCATTCGCAGGAGCCACTACATTGGCGTGTTAATGTACAAAAATTATATGAGAAAATGAAATATTACTTTCTTTTGTTATATTTCCGACTTATTTTTACAGTGGTAATTATTACTGAACTAAATGTTTGATATTTTCAGAATATCGTACATCTCTAAATACTGGCAAGTGTACCAAGAAACTCGTACGTTGAACAGTACGTCAGTCGTTAAATATCTCGTGAACCAACTGTATGGAAGTTTCGTCTGCTAACCATACGGTAATTATAGCAATAAACATATAGCGTCGTAGATTGTGTTTGCAGCACCTGTTAATATTATATATTTGTTAATAAAACTTTCTTACTAGGTGATGGAGTGGTAAATTTATATGTACGCGACAGATAACATCTATTTCTTATGCAAGATCACAGTGCACGGCGGTCGGCAGCCAATGAACATGTTTGTTGTAATTTGCTTTTTTTATTGTAAAACTCAGGTAAGAGGGAACGGAGAATAGTAGGAGAATCTAACTTGTTACCATTGTACCAACTCGCTAGACTGAATGTAACTTTCGGACAGGTTATTGATATTTTGAACTTTCCTCTGTACTGTGATGTACAGTCGAATGTCTCTAATATTTGGTCCAAACGTTTATAATTTGATAAAAAAAACGAGTTGTTTCTTTTTTAATTACATAATATTTCGCGCGAATGCTATAGCACAGTAAGCAGCCTGCAGGAAAGAATGCTACTAATGTATACAACATCCTAGGACTTATTTTAACTCGTCATCGTGATTTGTGATTCAGGCTGAGACTTTATGCAAATGAAAGAATTGTTAAACGTGGGAAGGAGAACATGGAGATAAACGAGCTTTGTTCCTGACCAAGTCATCAAACAATAACGTCCACACATTCTCACAACAGAAGGCAATTTTAAAGGTCAATGACTTGATGTTTATTTCTCTGTAAACTAAGTACTTAGGAAGCAATGCTCTGTTTTTTTTCTAACTTGTTTTGTATCTATTCAAAGCAACATATAGTAAAATTGCGATTTGAAATACTAAAAACACACGCTTTTGTTGTAGAATAAAAAAAGTTGAAAATAATAATCAAATATAAAAGATTTTGTTGAGCAGCGATAGGATGGCCCAAGTAAAACTTATTTTTAATTGGCTTAAAGAAAATAATAAAGTTATTGACAAAAAATAACTTTAATGAAAAAATAGGTTTTGTGAGGCTCTCAACTTACTTTTAGTAGTGTCTCTACATTTACGAATAGCTGGCGATAAATAATTTAATTAAGACAACTGATATGAAGCAAACATACTATATTGTAATGTAAAATATATACAGTGCAAGCTAATACAAATACAAGCGAGTGAATTAGACTTTTAAGTATGACTATGAACTGATGATCTGGTTGAGAATACTAGGCCCTAGCTAACTATTGTACCTACATTTGCAAAATTTCAAATAATTCTGATGTCTGGAAGTTGGTGAAAAATTAATTAAAAGCTTCCATTACTTACATACATACATACATTTGATTCGCGATTAAGAGGGGATTTTTAAGATCATTTTGTGTAAATTAGTAATTTAATATTACTTACGGTGACCTCGCATATTAACTAAAAAGTATCGTATAATCTATTTACTTTGTTAGTTAGATAGGTAGCTTTATTAATATTTAAAAGAGACAGAAAACTATAAACAGTCTGAAAATAAACATTTAACTAGGGTTTCTAAAAAGCAGTTTTACGCTCTGAAAACAATCGAAAGCGGCTATTCACAATTTTTCCCTGCAGTTTTATTCATTTAACAATATTTTACTTTTCCCGACTCAGAAAATGGTTTCTGTCTGGAATCAAGTTCACAAACCTTGACTGAGCCCCAGCGAATATAATTTAACATGAATCATCCTATAGGTCTTTCGAGATAAAGTGAGCACTAAAAATTTAACCTTTGAAAAACATCAATAGCCGTTGCTGAATACATATTCAACATTAACTATTGTTCACTTACTGCTTGTATGGTTGGCAGCGAAATTACGCAATATAATACAGTGTATTTTCCTATTTAAATACCACAATACTAAAACAAATTCATCCTAAATGACACACTTGTATTTTATATAGTTAATGAACTTTTTTTTATCTCACGACTGTTATCTTGCCGACTGTATAAAGGCCGATTCACAATGAAGTTAACGTGGGCCTCCTTACGTTACATTTGCGTTAACTTCACAGAAAAATTTACCGCGGATTTGACCGATGTTTCACATTGAAGTTAAGGAATTAAGTTGAGGTACAAGGCTACCAATTGTAGTCAAGTTTTCGACAAATTCACCAAGATTATTATGTGTTATACTGCTCTCGTAAAATGTAAATTGTTTAGTTATAAGTATGGAATAACTATTTTCTAATTACATCAACTAATATTCAAGTGAGTCCGCCTTTTGAACGTGTCCACAATATTATATTTGGTTACTATTTCGTCCTGGTTCGATATTTCGTATGTTGGCAATAAAATACACTATTTCATCGGACTCTTTTTAAGAGTTGTTCTGTTTGGATTCTATTCATTTCATGAAATGGGAGGGCTAAACTTTTAGTTTAACGTCTTTCATGAGACTGGTGAGACACTTGTTTGATATTTTTACTATCTACACATATCACACCTACCTCTGTGAGCAGCGAACTTGCAAACCATCTAGTTAAATTTATTGTAGGGTCCTTGAACGAATGCGTTAGCAACACATTAGCTCCGAATTATTTATAAATAAATGATTACGATTTATAACTCACTAAACAACCATAGCCACACATGTATTAGGCAATGCACTCACAAATACCATATCACACGAGTACCAAATATTACGTAGAATTAAAAATATTTTTTACTTGAAATTACAATAACGAACATTTTGCTTTCACCACATTTCAGAACACAACTATGACAAATTTACTTCTTTTCATACACTCTTGTACAAGCACGAGCGAGCAGCACACAATTTGAGGTTACGATAAACGTCTGTAAAACGTTAGTTTTGGCGCGAAAAATCTCGTAGGCAATAGCCAACAAAATGACAACTCAGCTTCTGATTGGCTGTTCTTAACTTTACCTTTACGTTATGTTGAAGTTGACTTAACTTCGACATTTTTAAGTTACCGTTGCGTCGCCGATAATTCAATGTGGAATCACTGCAGCGTGACCTGTATCTCAACTCAGCTGTAACGTAAAGGTAACGTAAGAAGCTCCATGTTAATTTCATTGTGAATCGGCCTTAATTCATCTTACACGCGCAAACATAAAGTTACGTGTCCCTAAACGTTAGACATTTCCTTTCGTAACCGTCACGCGCGGAAAGATACGAATTGGTTGAGAATAGAACTTTAGCAGGGCTTTCTTGAGTGCTCACACTTTATCCCGAACCGACTATATCCTTGCTGCCACCAGAGCTCTGAGGTAGGCAAGTTAGTCCCACAAACATTTCCGTGTGTCATACAAGGAAAAACTATACCTGCAAGCGGCTCAAGGCACGCACTGTTTACGTGATAGTGCCATAGACAGGGATCGAGGTCGGGGAAAACAAAAAAGCGACACCTTCTCAGTTACTACTCGGACGGGCCGGTTTTCCGTGTGAAGGTGGCTGGGAGAGGGGGGTGAGACCGTAAACCGCCTTCCTCCCCCCTCCCAGACCAATACGCACGGTACTACTAGTTTTATAAACGAGCGTCTGGGTCGCGTTAACTTTCACGCGCTTCGGTAATACTCGGGGGTAATCGTTCATCCTCGGCGATTGAGCGTAAATGCAGCGCCACAAGAAAACCGTCACAGAATTTTTTTGGACAGTCGCAACCACTTAAACAAACGTTAATTAGCTAACTAATCCAAACCTATTGTCGCAGGAGGGGACGTCGACGAGGCATGTCAGGCTCAACCGCCGAGGATGAACGAATGTCCCCGAGCATTCCCGAGGAGCGAGGAAGTCAGCGCGACCCAGGCGCTTGTGTATCGGAACGCCCCACGCCCTGTCAGTCGCCGGAACACCACGGTACCGCGTCGCCGTGACTTGACAGTGCCGCACCTTGGTAACAGTTCCAACCCTCCAACTAACCCCGCCCAGATGTTCGTGGTCTTCGGCCTGACGCCCGTCATTGGAGCGGCGTTCGTCGCGACAGCTCTGCTACTCAGGTACTGTGCATCTCGCTTAAGGCGGCCGCCTATCCCACGCTTCTAATGTGTCGCGGTGTGTTCGTAAACAGGTTTTTACTTCGAAACTATTCCACGTGTGCCCATTGTGCCAACGCACGGAAAGAAAACACTCTTCAGACAAGGTCGGAACCTCATTGTTAAGTCGCCACGCTCATTGAAACCACTATTTCTAAGCCCTCCAACATGGCTATAAACGGCTTTTCAGACTTCCGTACTTCAAAATGTACTAACCGGATGTATGTAGAACTCAGATTTCGATGTGCACTGAACTTTGCTACAGACTTTCCACCAGTAAAATTATATGGTCACCGCTTAGTGTCCCAGAGTAAAAACGACTCGGCGGGAACCTTGCACGCTATTTCAGAGCTTGGCTCGTTGAGGCGATGCGGCATTTAATGAACGTTTCAAGGTCAGTCTTGTATCTCCGTCATTTCTGAGCCTCTAACGCGCAGGTAGACGGCGCCCTTACGGAGGTAGGATCAACGGTGACCGAATGGCCAGACCATTCATTCGCCTCCCACCAAGGCGATCCAGGCTTGATTCCCGGGCTGGACAATGTCGTTGGTCGGCGGATTTTCTCGGAGATCTCCCGTTTTCCCCGTTTTTCATTCCAACGCTCTTCCATACTCACATGTCACCCCTCAACAGTGCCAAAGCTCTGACCAAAATCTCTCTCACCTAAGGTGGCAGCATTCTTAAAATCATGTTTTTAATCAAACTTTCCCCGTAACATTAATAGTGTGTTAATTACTTAAATAGAAAGCTGCGTTTGTTAACAGTTACTTTAAGTTGATTTTTGTTTACGTATCTTTCGTTTTGATCTATACGTAACAGAAATTGGAGATAAACTGATTATTCAGTCATTTAAGTCTCGCATCAGTAAAATAAACATTAACAGCTCACTCGGGCTTTAAAAAATTCTGTTAAGTAGTGCTCTTTATCTCCACTGATTCTGAATTTCAAAATTAAGCAATTTAAACTGGTTACAGGTAAGCAAACACAAAATCAATCTAGAAAACTACCGCACTGTGTCAACAGTAAAATGGACACCTATAAGTATAGCCTCGGGGGGACTTTCCTTCTCCCTCTCTCCCCCCTCCCGGAGGCAGCGGTGGTCAAGCGATCAGACCTCTCGCCTCCCACCAAGGCGATCTGGGTTTGATTCCCGGCGGCGTCAGTCCCCGGATTTTCGCATGTGGGAATCGTGTCGGACGATGCCGTTGGTCGGCGGGTTTTCGCGGGGATCTCCCGTTTCCCCCGGCCCCTTCACTCCGGCGGTGCTCCATACTCACCTCATGTCATCCTCCACCAGCACTAGAGACCTCTGTGTTAGGCGCTGACCAAATCTCTCATTCACTCCCACTAAATTTCAGAGTAAGTATTCAGGATGTTTGGTAATTATAGGTACAAACGAAAGGGCGAGTCGAGGACGATGAAACAAGCAAAAAATGCTAACAAACATATGACCTTAAAACAACGGGTTTTCCGTTTGCGATGCATGGACACGAGCGAACATGGCAATGTTGCAACGCTGTTACCGCCGTCTGTACCAGGTACAAGTTCCCACAGTCAACAGCAAATGCAGTCTGGCTGCGTTGTGTTCGACGAAGTCGACATGCCTGCACACACATTTTATAACGAACACATGGCTGACATACACTTCATGAATGTGCGAGCTGGCAATGCTGAAGCCTGCCTTCACAAGAACGGCGCCCATTTCGAATCCTTGTTGTAATGTCTTCGTCCACGTGTGCAGCATTTTGACGTTTTCATCCTCGGGAACATTGATATTATCGTAACGTGTAATGTGTCACATTGGGAAAACCATTTGTTTTCGGAACTATGTTTATCAGCATTACTTGCTTGTTTCATCGTCCTGGACACTTACCTTTTTTTTTGTATCTATAATTACCAAACATCGTGTATATTATTTACATACTTAACGAACATTTTTGCAAGTTGTCCAACTCTTTGACGAGTAAACGTGAAGAGTAGATGCTCGTCGCATACCGGCCAAACTATTGAACTTTAGAGGTGTAGTTTGATGAATCATGTTTTATATTGGTATGAAGTAGTCCTACATAAAGTGAGTGAGGGATGTTTGGTCAGCGCTCAACATCGATGTCTTTAACGCTGGTGAGGGATGACATGAGGTGAGTATGGAGCAGCACCGGAATGAAGGGGCGGGACAAACGGGAGATCCCGAGAAAACCCGCCGACCAACGGCATCGTCCGGCATGATTCCCACATGCGAAAATCCGGGGGCCAACCCCGCCGGGAACCGAACCCGGATCGCTCCTGCATAAAGGAAATACTTCGTTAGGTTAAGTTGCCTTAGTTTACGTTAGATTAGAATATTTAAATTACGTAGCCTAACGTCAGGTTACGTTATGTTAAAGTAACCTAAGCTAACAAAAATGTATTCTTTATGTAGGATTACTTATAAGCAGTATATAAACATGTTTTGTCAGTAAACTTTGCCTGTAAAATCAATTGTTTGGTCGGTATACGATGAGCAGCTACTATTCAGATTTACAATTTTAATTTGTTTTTACAAAAAAAAAAATGCTTGACTGTCTCCTTTCTCATATGGCACCTTCTGAAGCATTGGTCAGTGCAGCGAATTTACATGATTTTTTGGCCATTTGTAAACGTAATAGCCGAACTAGTAGTAAACTTGATGAAAACTGATCGTGTTCATAAGTCGCACGAGCGCATTAAATACGCAAATTGAAAGTACAGTACGTCCAGAAACTGCCACATAATAAGCACACCATGCCAATCCTGGGCTAAATTCCAGACGAAAACGTTAGTGGCAGAACGTTGTACGATGACATTTTACATGTACAATGTGGCAACACTGCACTGTAGTTAGTCCCCTCTTGCGCTACACAGATCTCACTATTACGTCTGTTTTGACCGTTATATTATGGTTGCCGGTTCTAATCCTGAGCAGTACAAACATGATTCTACGTTTACATGACGTAACAGACATAAAATGAGGAGCAAACATTCAAAACCAAACATGTCTAAAATCCATAAAATTAGTAAAATTCACTTTCTGAATTAATCAGATGTGTTACGTACGAGTATGAACTCAGACTCCATAAAAACACACGTCTTATGGAAATGGGTATGTTTATTCTCAGTTAGTGCTATAAAATGTAATGTTTATTCACTTTTTTTTACAGTTAGATAAGGTGGACATGTCTGGTTTTGAAAGTTTGCTCCTCAAATAATACCTGGACGTAAAGCGCAAGAGGGGACTGTCTACGATGCAGTGTTGCCACATTGCACACATACAATGTCGTACAACATTTTGCTACTAACATTTACGTCTCCAATTTTGTCTAGGATTCGCGTAGTGTGCTAATTATGCATTCGTTTCTGAACATTCTGTATATTGTTAAGTGCCCCGAAATTCTACGAGCCGTCTATCCGGTACACGTAACAATATTTTAAAAAAACTTCTATGGGAGCCGGGAGAGGGGGTGGGTTGCGCATAGTGCCCGGTGATATTTTTAGTAACAATAATTAGGAAACACATACTAATGGTTGTCTACATAAAAAGTTGAAGTTAACAAATGTTTTTTATTATTGGTAAAAATTGTTTAGTTATACCTTAATTACGGAACGCATGCCCCCCCCCTTTTTTTTTAAATTGGCTACACCCTAGGACCAGCTGTCGGCTACACTTGTGCTATTTCTGGTGGTGTTTGAATTTGAACAAATGGAGACAGCGTAGGATGATTTGTTAAGAGCTCCGCGCACCACGTGCTTAAAATGCGCGGCAGTGTGTTCGTAAACACATTTTTAGTAAACTATTCCACATGTGCCCATTGTGTCAATGTACGAAAATTAAATACGCACTTCAAATCATGACGGAAATTTAGTTTCAAAACATCGCATCAATTAAAAGAATCATTTCGGAGCCCTATATCAAGATGGATAAAGGCAGCTTTTCCAACCAGTTAACATTTGAAAAATTACTCGCGCGATTCGTGTGGAACTACTTCATAGGCGGTTCGGGATTAAGTGAGCACTCAAAAATGCCCGGCTAAATTTCTGTTTTCAGCCAATATGTATCTTTCCGCCCGTAACGGCTAACGACAGGATACGTCTTGCCTCTCTGGAAACGCTTGCAAGACAAGTTGTGCAATCGGTAGGAACCCAAGTGGTTTGGTAAAAAAAAAAAAGTTAATTACTCATATAAAGTACGAGTAGGTATGTCGATTTGAGTTCATTTTGTACGGTACTGCTGTATTAAAGGAGGAGATTACACGGAACTATATTCTGTAATTCGTTGCCAACCATACAAGCTGTGAGTGAGAGATTTTGGTCAGCGTTTAACATCGAGGTCTTTAGCGCTGGTGAAGGGTGATATGAGGTGAGTATGGAGCAGCGCCAGAATGAATGGGCGGGGGAAGTGGAAGAGCCCCGGAAAACCCGCCGGCCAGTAAAAACAGTAAGGGAACTATTGTTAATGTTGAATTCAATGCAGTAATGGCTAGTGATATTTTTCAAAAGTTAAATTTTAAGTGTTTACTTTATTCCGAACCACCTATAGAATCATGCAATGGACTTAGCATAAAATGTTTCATGAATGATAGGATGGGTCAGCACTGAAAGAGTCATTCAGGCGAGTGATCTACGATACCACTGAACGTCGCTTCAGTTTCTTGTGGTAGAGGCGATACCGCACCAGATGAGCCGGTCAACATCGCCCTTAGTGTCGTGCCTCACTCACACAAACACACGGCCAGCAGGCGGGCGCCTTAATTGGTGGTAATTGTTCATATTTGGTAGCAGTGGCAGCAGTCCTCGGTTGCAGACGGGGGCGTAACAAAAACAATTATATCGTCGTAGCAGTGCTTGACGCGACGTAAGATAGCCTTGGTACTCTGCCACGTACCAGCAATTTTGGCCACATTTGACGTCATTGCGTGATAACACTCGACATCAAGACCTCGCACTTTGATGCGCTAAGTTTGCCGGAGTAAGTAGTGGGACTCATACCGTCATTGTTGCCAGATTAGGAAAATGAAACACTAGTGTAGGACTACGGATTATACAGGATGTCCAGAAATAACCACACTACGCAAATACTGGGCTAAATTGCAGACGAAAAAATATGTGACAATATGTTGCACGGTGACATTTTTAAGTGCACAATATGGCATCACAGCATGGGGATAATTCCCTCGTGCCCTCCACGTCCAGGTATTATTGTGTGTATGTTACGTAAAGTAAACGTATGTTTGGAACACTCCGGATTTTAACCTGCACACTTAAGGGGTATGAAAAGGTACGAGATGTCAAGCGGACAACTGGAATATTCAAACGTCAATAAAACTTGAACTACTCATCATAATTCGATGAGATTTTTTTACCGACTATATATTTTATCAGCGGACGTTTAATTATATAGCACTATGCGGTAGCTCCAATGTGACCTCAGACAACGGTTTATGAAGCTAAGGTCTTGACGCTGAGGAATAAAATGCGACTCCCTTTTTTTGTCGCAGCGCTAGTAGTCGTTTAGTGGAAGATTAGTCTTGTTTTGTCTTTGGCTTAGCAATATTTCACAGCTTAAAATGTGTAGTCGTTATCGGAATTGATAATGTCTTTGAATGTTTCATGCAACGGGACAGAATGACAAGCTGTATTATTGTGGACATACTCCATTGCAATATTATGTCATCCCAGAAATCTTAGAAAGACAAACAACGAAATACGAAAAAAGAGAAAACAAGCAGAGTTGGCTGTAGTCAATACATCAATAAACCAAAACAACAAAACATGAACGATCCCATAACAGGAATTAGTTAATGGATGTGTTGACTACAGCCAACTCGGCTTGCTTTCTCTTTTTTCGTATTTAGTTGTTTGTCTTTCTTAGTCTCTTTCTAAGATTTCTAGGATCGACATAATATTGCATTGGCGTATGTCCACAATAATACAGCTTGTTATCGGAATTGTCTGTATTACAGAAATAAATTGAAAATTTAGAGAATGCATATGTATTTTATATTGGAACGCCTTTTCCGCCATAAAATTATTTTTATGAAGAAATTTATAATAATTTAATTAGTAATAATAAAAACTTTAAGTTATAATTTATACAGGTTTTTCAGACGACTTATATTAAATAGGTAGTTATACAAGATGAGTCGGGAGGAAAGGTACATGCTTTCAGGAGTGATAGTACCGGTGATTCTGAACAAAATGTTTCTAACATATGCCAACGCAGCTATGGATACTTATTATACATCTTAAATACCAGCTCTCCATACTAAGATAATGCCATGTAAATAATTGTGACGTCGCCAGTTGTAAACAAGGGAAATCTTCCACTAAATGACTACTAGCGCTCGGCGACATAAAGGAAGTCACTTTCTCTTGCTGGAGAGCATACGCAGTGTCAAGACCTCTTCCTCAGAGACTATGCCTCGGACGTTAACATTTGAGTTTGCTACTAACTATGCGCTTTAATTGTTAGGTAAGATGATGTGTTTGTATAGTGACTTTATCACGAATCACCTATGAATGTGAATTATTATCAGCGGTTATACTGTAATGTACATTTATGTGTGCGAGACGAGTTTATCTTCTATACTACTTTCAAATCCATCTCGGACATCTGTCAGACCACCTCCTACCAAGGCGATCCGGGTTCGAATCCCGGTGGTGTCGATCCCCGAATTTTCGCATGTGGGAATCCTGCCGGACGATGCCGTTTATCGGCGGGTTTTCTCGAGGATCTCCCGTTTCCTCCGCCCTTATAATTCCAGCGCTGATCCATACATCGTGTCACCGCTCACCAGCATGTAAGACCTAGATGTTAGGTGCTGACCAAAATCTTTTCAATCAATCGTGACGTAAGAAATACTCACAGCTCATGTTACGCGCGTAAAACTCTACGCACGGCGTGTTACAGAACTTTAACTATACGTGTTCGTGTTATATTTTAAAACTACTCATAGGTCAGGTTGCATATGTGAAAGTACATTATAACATACGTACATTTCTGAGAAACATATTTAGGTTCACCATTATTAACAGGCTTAAAAAAAATGTGATTCTCAATTCGGTTATACTCTTTTTTATATTTGTTACCTCAGAACTCGGTCATTTATTAACAGATTTGGAAATTTTTTTTATTGGAAAGGGGACATTTTCAAGGGGGTCCAATTTTAATTTAATTGGCATTGGATCTTGGACATCGAAGATACACCAGGGAACTTTTCAAAATCGTAATAAAAAATGTATAGTGAGTAAGATATTGGTAGGTTTATGACAATCCAAGACTAGGTAGGTACCTAACTATAGTCAAGGGCTTTCTGGACTGACTTGGTCTGCGAAGGCACAACGGAACTATTTAACGACAAACAGCACGAATGGGGAAGGTAGGCACCGTAACTCCGTAAAAATCAAGAAATAACATTTTGTAAACAAAAAACACCTACTTCAGAAAATTCTACTCTGCAAAAATGCACCAAAAAGAAATAAATAATTACGTTATTTTTAGCCAACTTACTACAGTCAATGTATACCGTAAACCGGGGTTACTTTGAACATTTTCGGGGTTACTTTGACCACTCAAAATATTAGTTATTGGGTTTTCTGGTAAATAAACAGATAATATGAGCCGAGTATTTAAAAAAAAATTAATTTCATCCATATAGTTAATGTTTGAAACTTTCGTCACTAAACGACATAAAAACCAAAATTTTGAGTGGTCGAAGATACGCCACAATGTCAACGTGACCCCGGTTTACGGTAAGATATTAATATACAATTATTGTTATTTTTGGAGTCGGTGCCAGCCAAGGTTAACAAACATGTGGAAGTAGCGTAGGTATACATCTAGTTTAATGAAATTTAACGTAGACTGCAACTAAGTATTTGTTAAGGGTGTTCACGTGCGATAAAATCATTATTTTACATTTTTATGAAATATTGTTTATTTTGTAGACGATACTTGTGGGCACAGTTTCCTCTTGCAAAACAATTTAATCTCTCACAGTTTTCTCATTATATAGCGCGCCAAAGTTAAAATTAGCTTGTTACGCTGCCATGCAAATAAGCGAAAGTTAATTGATCTAAGGAAATGAAATAATTCACTGTGGACTAACATCACATGAGCTCTGCAGTAAAACATTTTAAAATACACAACGTAATATTTCCAATTTTTAAAAAAAGATCACAGACGTACAGAAAATAAATTGCAAATTCTAAATTTTTTTTAAACGTAACAATTGTTCTAGAAATATTTTTTAATGTTTTTTTTTTTACATAGACCATGATATGTTATTTCGCCGTGAATTATTTCGCTTACGTAAGTCTATTGGTTTTCACTATTTGCATGGCAGCAGAACATGCAAATTTTGACTTTGACGCACCGTTATGAGAAAACTATAAGAGTTAAAATTGTTTTGTAAGAGGAAACTGTACTTACAAGTATCGTCTATAAAACTAACAATTTTTCATAAAAAATATAAAATTATGATTTTATCGCACTTGAACACCCTTAATCGAAACAAAGACAGCAGCCGCGCGGCGTTGAAAAGCTCGGGGCGCAGCGGTGGGCGTATAAGGGGGGTTGGGAGGGGAGCAGCTTGAGAGAGCTACCCGAATGCGGGCAGATATCGTGCTTGTATGCTATACGTTTTCTCTATTATATTATATCGTGGTTCCTTGATGCGTAGAATCGCCTTAAGGTATTTAGATTTGTTTTATACGACATTTGTGTTCATTCGTCAATAGATTATAGAGGTGTTTATTTAAGTCCCTGTTTTGTTTATTTTTGTAGATAGGTTTATTTCAACTGGATTTAATTTCTTGAACATACTGAGTTGCGATGTAGATGACTGTCAAAGAAAACTAAAGATAAATAAGCAGATTATCTTTAGTCAACATTATGTTCATATATACAACATAAAATCCCATAAATGGAATTGGGTCAAATAAAAACAGGGACAAACAGGTAAGAAATATAAAACAAAACACAACCAAGGCAAGACAACCGTAGTGGAGTATGCCCAAGAAACTAAATCCAGTCATGCACTCCCATTGCACTAGGATATTTCGAAAAATTTATTAAAAGCTTGGCTGGCATCGACTTCAAAAATAACAATAATTGTATATGATTGTCCTAATAAATTGATTGTGTTCTAAGTAGTCTGAAAGTAATGTAATAATTTTTTACTTTTTAGTGCTTTTTTTCAGATTAGTTTTTTTTTTGAGTCGGTGTTGTTTTTGGTTAAATTTTTTTTATATGTGATGCATTCTTTGATTTCGTTATAATTGCTACCGTCACTGTTAGTACGACTTCTCTCTATTTCTCTTTCTCATTCTGTTCTGTGAATATTACAATTTTTTAAAGTATGTTGGATTATACTGCAACTTCATGTATTATTCACAAATTCCTAGGTATCAGCCATTAAAGGGGAGTGTTAGATAATTTTCTTGTATTCTCAGTTTTCAATCCATGACATTTATTCAAGTTGTATTATTAAATTGGCCTCTTCAACAAGCATAGGATATATTCTTGATAAAATGCTTGACATAAATAATAAAAAGGAATCGTTCATTAATTTGTCATGCAAAATCATTGCAAGGGAATTTTATATATTAACTTTCAAGAGAGATTGCAAGCCCTGTGTAAGATGAACATAATCACACTATTGTGATCTCCAAAAATCGTCACAAATATGCTCTATTCCTCAACATTGCCACATTTACCAAAAATATTTCAAAACAGAATTTACTGCAGAAAATCTATTGATAAAATTTAGCGTCTAGCTATCCTCCTTAAGGCAACATATATCACCCGAGTATGCTGGCACAACAATTAGTGCTTTTATAGTAAAATTCCGGACTGGACTGGACTAAACTTAGACTGGATTCAACACGGAGCTGACCTATAGTGAACGTAGACTTAAATGTGTTTATAGTCAAATTTTCTATCCAAATTGACATGTAAACATGGACTGAATCTGTGTCTAGCCCACGGTCGTAGAAGAACAGGTTTGGACACTCGCCTGGAAACTTGACCCCCTTGTTGTTTGGCTGTAGTTCACCAAGTTACCGAGAATATTGTGTTTTATTGGCGCTTCAGTTAGGGCGGTCGGACTTAAAACTCCGCCCACTTCCTTTCAATTTATCAAAACGTATTTTTTTATCAATTTACGAAATACTTCCTTCGCTCACAAATTTAAGAAAAGGCTCCAGCAATCTTTATTTACTTTATAAATTTAACAATGGAAAAAAGTGGGTGGAGTTTGGGTCCGACCGCCCTAACTGAAGCGCCAATAAAACACAATATTCTCGGTAACTTGACGAACTACAGCCAAACAACAAGGGGCTCAAGCAAAATACATCGGTAGATAGGCGAGTGTCCAGACCTGTTCTTCTATACGGCCGTGGTCTAGACACATCTCTTCGCGAAACATTGAACTACAGAACAAATTATTGAACAAAAAAGTAATAAACGAATATTTATTAGATATTCTGTTCAAATTTATTCGTCGAAATATTTATTTTGATTTATTTCTCGCTTCACATTATTTTTATAACGTAAAACAGTTTTATTTAGCTAGCCCAGGACGATTCTTACTTCTTACATAACCAAAGAAACGATTAAATATGGCGACCGCTTCGTCTTCAGTTCAGTCCGATGGATGTTTAAAGTAAATGTTCCAATCCGGATTCTACAGTGAGTCCACCTCGCCGACTGGACTGGATTATTAACTCCTCTCTTACTTCAGTCCAGTAGGAGCGTGTTTAAAGTAACATTTGAATCAAGATTTTTCAGCTCACTCCTTGTTCAATCCGGATTGAGTTGTTAACTCTAAACGTAGTAATTAACACACTGGTCTCACATTCGGCGGGAACCGAGTTCAAGTCCCGGTTCCTGCCATCCTGATTTCGAATTCCTATTGATTCCTGCAATCGCACCATGCGAGTGCTGGGAATGTCCGTAGTTCCTGTACTTGTATAAAGTGATGTGTTCTACACACACGCAGCCCACGCGTGGGTGAAGTTGTGTTCTGCAGTAACATACCTGACGCCGCACATTGCACCCAACCCACGGCCAGCCCACGCAGTTCCAGGCGAAGCGTGGGAAGGTTTGTAGCACTCGCACAGTTTTCGTGGGTCACTGGCAGTGTGTGGAAAGCGCGTAATCATGGATGTAGAAAAGTTAATAGAACTTGTGCGG
>PNEQ01085677.1:0-17233 GCA_003012365.1 Medauroidea extradentata | reverse complement strand
TCCTTATTAAACAGTGCTGAACCATTCATGCTGTCAAAAAGTTCATCCATGAACAGCAGGAAGTCAGCAGTGTCTGTTGCCTGATGTTCTAGAAACGGTTGTCCTGGACAAGCTGTAATGAAACAACGTACATTTTCAAAGCAGTGTTGAATGTACATAAATCACAATTTTAGACTGTACAATTTCAGTTGCACTATACGTTGCAGTGAATAAACTGAGAAAAATTACGTACTACAGCATGGACATTCACTTCTCTCTCCACATATCGTATTTACCTTAACAGAGGCCGGCCCGCTATTTCTAGATTAGTTTCAAAGGAAAAAAAAACGTTTCTTTCTGGGTTTGTGTGGTTTAAAAATAATATCTGAGAAAAAAAACCAACAAAATTCACTGATGAAACGGAAAAAAAGGTTACCAGTCATAAAATGTAGGTTAGAATCCAGTATTATCGAAATTCATTTTAGAATGCCACTGTCCTAGAACACATCGACGACAAAAAAACCACAGACTCATTAACAGACCACACTTTCTCAATAAAACACGCCCACTTTTATCACATTGTGAAAGATAGATTAAATCTTGATATACCACTTTAAAGACAATTGTCTAAGCTTTTCAAAGATATATAACACTTAACTGTTACATTTTCTTAATATTAATACACAAAGATCTCGTACCTACATGAAAATAAGAAAGCCAATACACATAACACATTCAAACAACAGAAGTTACTTTAAAATGGCGTCCTTCTGTCGGACGTACGCTGTTCTTGGTACATGAGCTTCGAGAGGAACTGGGCACTAACATAAGGTGCCATCTGTTGATATTTTTCACAACTAGTATTTTTTTCTTCAAGTGGGCCACCTTGGGAACACGGGCCACCTTTGGCTCACCTACCTTATCTTAAGCACTAGCTCCATCAAGATGTTCTTATTTGTTCTGAACCTACAATATACCTACTATATACCGGTGGCAACAAGGAGAAACCACTAGGTGGGGCGTTAGACTACCTAGCGCTCAGGCTGTTGGGGCCCAAAAGCCCAGATCTTCAAGTGGGAGACTAGGGTATTGGTAAAGGACGAACCGGACGTAGTTCGGCTGGAAAACCCACAAATGCCATGGAAATTAGGCAGTATTACGGGCGACCAGGTTAACTCCACGGCATGGTTATCTGCCGTGTCTGGTCTGGGTTGGATTCGTAGTGGTGGTGGTTGCCTATATGATGGGCAGGCCTGGAGGGGACCCTTCCCCTGAGAAAGGCCGACGAGTAGTCTGCGAAAGTGACCGGGAGCAGGCCTGGTGAGTCTGTTAGGGGTAAGATGGGCCCCGACTCAAACCAAGAGGAGGCTGAGCTTGAGGATCTCAGTCGGGGGGCAGGTAAGTGGGTGAGATTCGGGGATGGGTGGCCCTTGGCTCTCTCGCTAGCTTCTGCCTTCCTTTGGTAGGTGTATGGAGGCGCAGTTCTGCGTTCCGCGAAAGGGTTCGCGCGGTTCCAACTGACTGTTAGCTAAAGTACACTGCGTGGTAGAGCGTGATCTCTCCCCATGCCCATGGGGGCCGGCGCCGGGATGGCCTCGGCTAAGAGGCACCGTTAACAAAGAAAGCCACAGGTAAAACCGTGAGTAACATTTTATGTGTACTATATACCGGTACATAGATGACAATAGTAACTTAAATTTATTTTTAACTTTTTAGTTCACATTTTTTCAAACGAACATATTTTTTACTTTAATTTTAATCCTTTTAGTCTCAAATCCTTGGAACTTATTTATTGGTTTGTCAGACTACGTTATACAAGTCATAGCAATATATGGGGCCGCGGTGGCCGAATGGTCAGACCTCTCGCCTCCTACTAAGACTATGCGGGTTCGATTTCCGGTGGAGTTATCTCCGGATTATTGCATGTGGTAATCGTGCCGGACGACGCTGTTAGTGGGCAGGTTTTCTCGGGGATATCCTGCTTCCTCCGGCCCATAAATTCTGGCGCTGCTCCATACTCACATCATGTCATAATCCCCCTCCCCCACCAGCGCTGAAGACATCGATGTTAAGCACTGATAAAAATCTCTTCATTCGTTCAGTCATTGCAATATAAACAAGAGAAAAACATAGTTTTTCATTTTAGTTCACGTTGTTTTAATAATATAATGATATAGTATAATATAACCCAAAATATTGTATCGTCGCCGAACTTACATAAGTATGCCAAATTTAAGCTCATTCAGATGCCAACAAATTGTTGAAAAATGGTTTGCAAATTTTGAAGCGGTCAACTTACTTACATACGAACATTGCAATTTACATAAAAGCTTGTAATAACGAAAACACATAGTTTGAACTAACTTACCTGACACAATTCAATTAGATTTATTTTGTGGACTATTCATTCATAACGCAGAGGTGAACACATAAAAATAGTAATTACAGTGTATTAATTGCGAATCAAAAACAACGTTTATTTTTTTTTTCGAAAAATAAATTGTAAACCCAATACATTAAAAAAAAACAATATTCTAACTTTAGCAAAATGTTATTTCGAACTCTATAAGAACTAGTCATATATTTTTCATTCACGTTAACGGCATGTTTTTATAATAATGTTGTAAAACCCACTTCAAAAATCAAATTTATTTAGAACTGAAACGTTACTGCTTTTCACAAGTTTGTTATTAACAGCGTTTTATAACACAACTTTTGGCCAAATATAAACAATTTTAATACTTGCAAACGTATTGAACCCTTGCGACAGTTTTTAACCCGAGATTTTAATTATCCACAACACTGCAGAATGGAGAACTAACATAACGTATGTGACGAATTTTTAATGAATCTTATCTTAAAAGGAGAAAGGGGTTCTAGAAATATTCACTGAACGTAAAACAAGAATTTAAAACCATCTACGCTCTCATAATTTTACTTGAAATTATTACAGACTTTATGTAAGTCACTTCATATAATTAAAAAAAGAATGCTTTATCCCACTGAAAGATTTTTCCTTAGCGTTGAATTTAACAGCACGCAAGAAAAAATTGATAACTAAATAAATACAAAAATACGTTCTTGCCAACCAGGTTACGCCAGCTACTAACACAGAATTTTCTTAATGTCAATATGGATGTAGGAAAATTTATTGTTACGCTTTATTTTTTAATTCTGTAATGGTTCGAAATATGTTAACATTATTCAAACCATAAATTATACATTTCTCCTGAAAAACAGAACCCCTAAATTCATAAGAAGTTGCGACGTTCGAGCGCTTGCCTTACACCAAGGCGATCCGAGTTCTATCCTTGGTGTTTGACGTCCGGATTTACGCATATAGGATCGAGTCGTACGATGTCGCAGTTCGGCGGTTTTTTTGGAGGGATCTTCCATTTTCTCCGCCCTTGCATTCCGGCACTTCTCGATTCTCGACTCATTCACTCTCATATAGACTCTGAATGTCATTGATGTAATATCCTTCAGTTCCGCAATATACAAAGGAACACTTTGTTAAATACTTGATGATAACATTTCCAGTATGTGTATTTTCATGGAGTGGTTAGTGGTTAATGTGGTCGTTCTTTGCTGACTTGACGAATTCTGACTACATCTCTTTCTCTCACAACCGAGTAATCAGCTGCTCTTGCTGGTTGCTCTCTTAGAGGCTCAAGTATTTATTTGCAGTTTCATCACAACATTGTATAACGGTTGTTATTATTTCCCGCTCTCTGCAGGCTACCTCCTCAATCTTGCATTTTCGGGAATTCATTGAGGTCCGATATTTTCCTAACAGCTACTGCATGGCTGTCGACTGTGTGACGCCTCCTTATCTCTTCTTATTCCCCTGTCCCGCTGTCCACGCACACCCGCGCTTGGAGAAGTCATGATAACTGCCCACTATAATAAAATGTACAAAAACTATGCTTTTCAATATCACTTTCGAATTTTTTTTCCCTCGTTGTGACTAAATACTGAATAATTTCTAACATATCTTGTTATCAGACAGTAGACAATTTTTTAAATGAGAAAATACCAATGTCTTTGGATGTTGCGTGCAATGGGATAGAATAACGTACTGTATTGTTGCGGTCATTTGCCATTACAATATTATGTTGTCCCAGAAACACGTTTTTCAAATATAAACAATTAAAAATACAATAGCACAAACGATTAAAATGAAATTTGTGAACATTCCTTATTCTATTAACAACTGTTATTATTCTTTGTCCCGAAAGACCTATCGTAGCTTATTAACATTTTCATTTTTACGTAAAATTATAGCCATTGTAAATGTTCTACAAAAAAGAACAATTTAGGGAATTCATTACGTCTCCCTTTGTCTATTTTGCGCTTAATCTACGTTACACCACTTACAATTTTTTCATAAACTGTTGTAACATGTTCGCTATTAATTTACTTACCTAAATTTTAAAAAAAGTAAAATAACATTCAAGACAGTAACAGGATGGTATTTCCAAAATTTCTCACACGAAATAAATGCTTCTTAGAAGCCTTTCAAAAGCGGTATAAATTTCACTTCCGTAAAAAAAGACATTTCAAAACATAATAACTGGAATGGTATTTCAAAATATAACTTCTGGATACAAACGAAACTAAGATTGTCGCGTACATTGTGCTTTAATACAGATTCGTGTCCAATATAATGGTAGAGTCACCACTTGGAATTTAATTGAAAAACTAGTATGACATGAAAACCTGCTCGCCAGTATAGTGCGTTGTGCATGAGGCGGAGGTGGCAATTTGTATGCCAAGGTCGTCCGTTCCGTACCCTTGCTTCCAATAATTAGCCGCGGGAAAAATGTCCTGGTGGACGAGTGTATTTGAATAATTAGTATATGTCATATTATTTTTAATAGTGTAGAGTGTAATGACATGTAGACTTACGCATAAATAATACGGTGATAGTTAATAAATCATAGGTAGACACTCTTTATTTTCGCGAAAATGTTTCGGCGTCAGCTTATTGCTATGCCTTACATTAACATCTACTCTACTAGTATATGTCATATTATTTTTAATAGTGTAGAATGTAATCACATGTAGACTTACGCGTAAATAATACATTGGTAGTTAATAAATCATGGGTAGACACTCTTTTATTTTCGCGAAAATCTTTTGGCATCAGCTTGATTCAATGCCTTACATTAACATCTACTCCACCTATACATGGTCAGTGGTTACGTCACCGCATCTCTACAATATGATACTTTGCCAATGATGAATAGCTTCAGATGTGTACCTAGTAATTAGCAAAAAATCCAAAACTTGCATTCGTTTACCTACTGAAAAATTTAATTTAAGTTTTCACTTTACACAAGAAATCGTAATTAATTATTTAATTTATAAAGTTAAATAGGTGATTTTCATATGAAAACTGCTATGTCTATAATTATTTCAAATTTAAAACAAATTAAAATGTTTCAAATGTCAAACGATTAATGTGTCATTAGAAGTTTTAAATAAACATATCTTATAATCATCTTCATTTACTCGTAGTCTTAAACATGGAGCTAATAATAAGCCATAGCATTTTGATACAAATTCAAGACACAAATAAAACATGTGTTAAAAATACATTCGTTGTATAATATCGACCACTGCTTTCTAAAGCCTGGAATAATTTACTAGCAACTGGTGGAAATACATGGTGTTCGGAAATTCATATTATAAACTTCTAGGGCTAGTAGAGGAGACTGAGTAGACAATATTTTGAATTGGAAGCCGTTATCGAAAACGTGCCGTGCTACAGACATTACAATGCGTCAGATGTGCTGGTGATGTTTTGCAACCAGATAGGCAGTATGACGTCAGAAGAGCACCATGTCAAATGAGGTATGACGTAAGGTACAGCATTAAATGACGTTTGAAACATTACATAAGAAAGTCAAATTTATTTGGTAATAAAACCAAAGCAACAAAAATTTCTTTAATTAACTACACTAACACGCAAGAAAACAGTAGGAAGAGACACATTTCTGACTGTCTTGTGCACTGGATGTGTTCCACACGAAAGTGCTCAAGTGATATTCTGACGTTTTTTCCGGTTGCAAAACAACACCTGCACATCAGACACATTGTAATGGCTGCAGCATGGTACGTTTCCGGTCGTGGCTTTCTATTCAAAATATTGTCTACTCAGTCCCCTCTACTAACCCTAGACGTTTGTAATAAGAATTTCCGAACACCCTGTATGTTTATGCCGACGTGCGTTATATTTTGATTTTTAACTACATGCACATATACATCACTCCAAAAAAACAATCCCCTGCAAGCATCCGATTACGAGTCCTCATGCTGACTGACTGCCGTGTCCAACCCAGCAAATCTGCCACCAGCCCGCCTGCCGGCCCCAACCTCCATTCGCCAGTGTCCTCACAGTCATTGTTCGCCTCCCTTCACATTCCTAAGCCATTGTCCATTGGCGTGCCTTGCCTCGGTGGTAGGGGGGGTTGAGCCGGTGCCTGTGCTTGCCCTAACATGCTCCAAAGACAGTCTCAACATGCTGCCCATCTTGAAAGGTTGCGCTTTCAACAAGCATAGTACATATACTAAATTTGTACACACAGTATGATGTCTGTACAAAATTTGGTGCCTCTGCACATAACTGGCACTTGACACGGGACACACAGATACACTAATCAAAAACTGACGATGACCATCCCCAACAATTGCTCAATGGAGTACTTGCACCGAAGTTACTGTGATACTTGATCACCACATTACATTTAACCAATCATAATAAGTTACTGAAGGTCAATGGACACAGTCGATTTATTGCTCGCTTGAGAAGACCAGTTGTTGTTTTAAATGTTACGACATGGACTCTTTATCATCTTCAGTATGAAGGTCAGTGATGCGTCCCATGGACCACTTGAGCAGAGGGAGATTGAATTCCTTGATAACAACCAACTCCCCGACTGCAAGATTCTTGATCTCCGATGTCCACTTGACACGATGCTGGAGCACAGCCAGGTACTTCTTGGACCTGCGTGTCCAGAAGTGTTGGACTAGTTGTTGAGTGTGTTGCCATCTTGGCAACCTGTTTACTGGTACATCCTGCAGGCTGGGCTCAATTGGGGCAGTGAGTGCATCACCAGTTAGGAAGTGTCCAGGAGTGAGTGGCAGAAGGTCACTAGGATCACTGGAGAGGGGAGTCAGGGGGCGTGAATTAAGACAGGCCTCTATTTGTGTCAGGCAATTGAACATTTCTTCGTAGGTCAAGAGGGCTTATCCTACTACCTTTCGCAAATGCTGTTTGAATGATTTCACTGCAGCTTCCCATAAACCACCAAAATGGGGTGATCGAGGGGGGTACAAAATGCCATTCAATACGTTCCTTGGCCAACAAATGTCTCACAGCTCCTTGATGTGTATCTGTGTGATAGAGTTCAAACAATTTCTTCAGCTCTCGTTGTGCTCCGACGAAATTTGTGGCATTATCTGAGTATATGTGAGCACATTAACCCCATCTTGCGATGAACCTTTTCAATGCAGCCAAGAATACGGCAGTAGTGAGACCTGTAACTAGCTCTAAGTGGATTGCCTTCGTGCTAGAACATACAAAGAGTGAGACATAGGCCTTGACAGAAGTGCCTCCATGCTTCAGATTCGGGCGAATCACCACTGGTCCACAGAAGTCGATAACTGTGTGCAGGAATGGTCTGGAAGGTTGCACTCTCTGTGGTGGGAAGTCTCCCATGAACTGCTGAGCCACCTTCGGTTTGGCTCAAAAACAGTGTACACAATTATGAACTCTCTTGCATGCTAAATTGCGACCGGTCAATGGCCAATACCTCTGTCTAATGGCTGCAAGCACCAGCTGTGGTCCAGCATGCATGTGTCGAGATTGTTCATTAGCTGCGATGAGTTTCGCTATCTTACTGGACCATGAAATTAGTATTGGATGTCTTTGACCATAGACTGCTAACGACTTCTGGATCCTTACACCTACCCGATTAAGACCTATCGAGAAAGGGATTTAACATCTTGATGCTGCTCTTCGGACTGACTTGCCTTCCAGTCTTCAGATTGCATAGTTCCTGCCGAAACTCCTTCTCTTGTTCCAACTTGATGATATTATCCAATGCTGAGGATAGTTCCAACACGCCTAAATGTCCCTTGATCCTTTCTGGTGGTGGCATTGTTGCATTTGTAATGGATCTCCAGCAGAATACTAGTACACATTGCAGTTTGTGCAGAGATGAATACCTGTCCACTCTCTCTATGTCTGGGGACATGGCGAGCAGGGTGCATGGCTGTTTTCCTTCTGGTGCATCATCAATATTTATGTTTACTGGCTGTGACCATTCATTGGCTTCCTTACACAGCCAAGCTGGGCCATGCCACCATTGATGCAACTCAGTAAAATGCTTCGGTGCTACCCCTCTTGATACATGATCTGCAGGATTGTCCTCTGTAGACACATGTCTCCATGTCATGTCTTGTGAAATGTCTTGAATTTCTGACACCCTGATGGCGACAAACGTTTTCCAGTTGCAGGATGTAGCATTCAGCCATGTGAGAACAACAGTTTAATCTGACCATAGACAGCACAAACTATAAGACAGATCCAGTATCTTCACATTTTTTTGATAAAGTGTGACATCAGCAGGGCTGCACACAGCTCCAGTCGAGGTAACGATATTCTCTTTAATGGTGCAACCCTTGACCTTGAACATATCAAGTTGACACGGATGCATCTATTATGATCTGTGTGACGGAGATAGATGCAAGCACCATATGGCAGTTCTGAGGCATCACAGAAGCGGTGAAATTGAATATCATATGTGTCACTTGGAATCACACACCTTGTAATTTTAATTTTGTCGAGTAGTGCTAAATCTTCTCGAAACTGGCTCCATACTGTGTGCTGAAGGGCGGGAAGTGACACATCCCATTCCAATTACATCTGTCATAGGGTTTGCATTGGCAGCTTGGGATTCAGTATAACTGGGCCGACAAGTCCCAGTCGGTCGAATATTTGAGCAATGTATGATAAGACAGTTCGTTTGGTAATCCTAGAAGGTTGTGATGAACCCTTAATATTGTAGTGAAAGTAATCGTCTCTTGAGTTCCATAGGATACCAAGTGTTTTGCTTGTGTGATTGTCCGATGATTGTACTCCTTTAATTTCTCGAGCTTCTTTTGGCACATGCTTTAGAACATCTTGGTTGTTGCATGTCCACTTTTGTAGGTGAAAACCTCCCTGTTGCAGCAGAGTTGTTAGATCTTGTTGCAATATTAAGGCCTTGTTTATTGAGTCTGCACCAGTCACTACATCGTCTACATAGAAATCTCTTCTTAGGACCTCAGAGGCACCTGGGAAATCTTGTGATTCATCTTATGCTAATTTATGGAGTGTTCTGACAGCTAAAAATGTAGCTGATGCTGTCCCATAGGTAACAGTCAAAAGCCTGAAGGTATGAAGGTCCTCAGTAGGGTCTCCTCGCCATATTATTCTTTGCAGATCAGTGTGAGAGGGATCAATGAGAATTTGACGGTACATCATTACAATATAAGCTGTCATGGGTGCGAAACCTAACCAGAATGGAAAACAAGTCTTGCTGAATGGTGGGTCCAACCATCAGTATATCATTGAGTGATGTTTCTGCTGATGACTTCGCAGAAGCATCAAATACGACACACAGTTTTGTTGTTGTGCTGGACTCCTTCATGACTGCATGATGTGGTAAGTAAAAGTGATCACTTGCAGTATCGCTACAGTTACTGTCTGTCACTAACTCCATGTGATTCTGTAATTGGTATTCCTTCATAAACTCCGAATAGACTTGTTTGAGCAGATGATCCTTATTGAACTTCCTCTCCAGTTGGTGCATCCTAGAGATTGCACCATCCTTCGAGATTCCAAGAGCCTCAGCCTTGCTCTTCAATGGTAACTTGACAATGTAACTGCCATTGTCATCTCCTTTGGTGTTCTCCTGGTAATGTGCTTCACAGTATGCTTTTTCAGGCGAAAGCTGTGGTTTGTTAAGACATCCATCAAGCTGCCAAAAATTCTGTAACTGTTTGTGCAGATCATCATTTGTAACAAGATAGCAGGCAAATTATGTGTCCAAAGCTGACACTGACTTGACTCTTCCAGATGATACCCATCCAAGTGCAGTTTTCTGGAATGTGGGTGCATGCTCAACAGATCTTATCTGACCAATACATAACAGATTCATAAATATCTCTGCACCCAACAGCACATCAATTCTGCCTGGTGAATCGAAACCTGGATCTGAAAGTTGAATAGATGGTGGTATCTTCCTTTGTGTTAGATCAACCTGAACAGTTGATAGTTTATGGGTGATTGTGGGAAGCACTAGACAGTTTAAATTGCAAGAGTATACATTTATTCGCGACTGGATCGTACAGAATACACTGGAATGTGCAAGTACTTCTGACTGACTTATTCCACAAATTGGGGATGACATTCCCTTTTTTTCAGGCCCAATAATTGCACAGCATGCTCTGTAATGAAGTTAGACTGTGACCCAGAATCCAGCAATACTCGCATTGGTTTCACATCACCACAAGAATCTCGTACATTAACCAAAGCTGTGGACAACAGAATCTGCACCATTCCTGTTGTACCATTCGCCATGCACGATACTGTGGTATTGTTGCTTGTGTCGTGTCCATCTTGTGATCTATTATCTCCTAGCAGTGATGTGTGTGCCTCCATAGAGGCTGCAAGGGCAGTGTGGTCTGGGTGTAACAACGAATTATGCTTGCAACTACAATGCTTGCACATGCCAGATGTGCACTTATTTACCTGGTGGCCAGTCTTGAGACAGTTGCAGCATATCCCAAGCTTCTTCACCACCTGCATGCGTTTTGCTACGGGCATTTCACGGAAGGTATCACACTGATACAGTGGATGCCCTGACTCACACACCTTACACCTAATGCCCTGTGCTGTGATGTATGATGCATTATTTGTGTACTGTCTACGAGATGCTGTGTTGGAGCCCTTGGTGGGAGTTTCATTTTGCCCAGACTTCCTGTGTGATCTGCTCAAGAGAACAGCCTCTAGAATTTGGCACTGCTGCTGGAGAAATTTGGTTAGTTCTGCAATGGTAGGGAGCTCTGTAACTGGGGCTGCAGTTTCTCACTCTTGTAAGGTTGTAGCATTTAATTTGCTGGTAACTAGTTCAATAAGGAGAGTATCCCAACTGTCTGTGGGCTGTTTTAGCACCTTGAGAGCATGTAAGTGTTTGTTGACATTGTCAAGGAGTATTCTCAGGTGAGTTGATTCCCTCTATACTGGCACTAGATTAAATATGGCTGAAACGTGTTTTGTCACTAGAATTCTTTTATTTTCAAACCTTTCAATCAACAAGTTCCATGCCACTGCATAATTCTGAGAGGATGTTTCTAACGACTCAATAAGGTCTGCAGCATCACCAATGACGATATTAGGTAATGAAACCATTGAATACCACCGAGTGTTGTGTTATTGTGTATTAATGACTGAAATGTGTCGTAAAAACAAAGCCACTCATCAAATTTGCCACCAAATTTCGGGATGGAAATAGCAGGTAACTTTATTGCTGATGGAACTAGTGGAGAGGTATGTGGCGCCATTTTATCTGGGGTGGATATAAC
This sequence comes from Medauroidea extradentata, assembly GCA_003012365.1. NCBI lineage: Eukaryota > Metazoa > Arthropoda > Insecta > Phasmatodea > Phasmatidae > Medauroidea > Medauroidea extradentata. The sequence continues at coordinate 5,620 of PNEQ01085677.1, read as the reverse complement.
CGAAGCTGTGGTGTTGTTGCACAGTATGTGACTTTCATATGAAGCAATTACATTAAAGTAAGTACCTTCAAATTCCTCTCTTTCCCCTTCGTGACCCTCTGATCCATCACCGAGTTCTATTTGGATTTGTAGTGTGTCAAATTCTGACAAGCACTGTTCCAACTTCGGGAGGCACGACTGTAACTGTGCTATTCCTTGATGAGGATCCGAGTTGAAAGTCTTGACATAAGTTTCGAATCTTGTAAGGTGTGCCTTAACCTGTCCTCTCCTTGCAATTAAAACCTTAATTGAGTCTGCCATAATAGAGATACTAATGACATACGACCAACTTGACACAAATAATGGTCCTGTGGAATTGACGAATGCGCAGAGGGAGGGAAATAGACGACTGTTGGAATGAAATGAGGTCAAGGATTAAAGGAGCACTCACTCACCTATCGGGTGTTGTAGACCTTCGATCTCTAGAAGTTCAATGCTAGTACTACCCTTGTGTTGTTTATGTATTGAAGCACACTTTAGGTCACACTGGCGAAGCTCTGACTTGTGTTCCAGCACTAACTTTGCTCTACTACTTACTCGCGAGCCCGACTGACGCGACGACGCCATGACAATTTTACCGGAATGCACCCGGCCCGGAGGACCAGTGTTTATGCCGACGTGCGTTATATTTTGATTTTGAACTACATGCACATATACATCACTCCAACAAACAATCCCCTGCAAGCATCCGATCACGAGTCATCATACTGACTGACTGCTGTGTCCAGCCCAGCAAACCTGGCACCAGCCCGCCTGTCGGCCCCAACCCCCATCCTTCAGTGTCCTCACGGTCATTGTTCGCCTCCCTTCACTTTCCTAAGCCATTGTACATTGGCGTGCCTTGCCTCGGTGGTAAGGGGGGTTGAGCCAGCGCCGGTGCTTGCCCTGACATGCTCCAAAACATGCCTTCACTCAGACAGTCTCAACACAGTATTTAAATAGACTGCGAAAAAAAATACTCAGATACTTGAAGACTGCTCACCTTATCAAAATTAGCTTTATGTACACTCGGTACATGTGTGTAAAATACAATAAATATGAATCATACTAGTTTATTAGCTAGTAATGTGTTTCATAGAACCTGCTCCAATCATAAGTAACTATGTTGTTATTGGAAAGTTACATACTAGAGGCGTATTGTAACTGCGAAGTATACCTGAGTTTCTGTACCTTTTTTTGTAAACACACTATAGGCGAAGCGTAAGTTCTTTATGTCAAGTGGCGCTCAGCGGTGACTATTGTTATGAACCATGTAACCCTGGTTCTAACACAACGTTCAGTATCCAGGCCACCCGGCCAGGAATTCCATAATATTAAACATATGTTGTTGCAAATTGCAAGGCAGAACTCCCCACTCCAACAGCGATACGAGTGGCCACACAGGGCACGATAAAGGGGCGTGTCACGCTACCTACGAGGTCTGTCTGCCCCATATCGTCGCCAGGACCACTTCACTACCAAGATGCACCACGATGTCCAGATATACGACGTGCCGATCGCCATGGACGTTTCCTTACATCAGCCTCGGCATAATTAACAAGGTGGGACTGTCATCGACGTAACTAAATTGAGTGGCTCATAAGTATTCATGAATGTATAGTTATATATCTTACTATTCTTGCTTCCCTCCGTAAATAACATCGTAAATGTAATGAAATAGTTGTATATATTGTAAATTAAAGCCGTACCTGATATTTAGACTGAGAGTCTCACTTATACCTATTAAAAGAATCACTCATTTAAACAAGTTATAAAATACGGTACGTTTTACGTGAATAGTAAACCATTACTAAACAACAAAAATTAAGTAATTTTCTAAAAACATAACATTGGTGGATGCTAGGATCTTTTATCCGTCCTCAAGCTACTAAGTGATAATACTATAAGTATCCCCCTTGAAAGTTTTAATTATTGGATACATTAATGTAAGAAAACCACCTCCCCCCAGTGGCGGCTCCACAGGGAGGTCCCAGGGGCCATGGCTCTTCCTGTTTGTTCGGAAGGACGGGATTTTCTGGTTGAAAGATAAAAAGAAAAAATATTTCAATGTTTTAATATTGACTATTGTAACTTGCAGCTTCCTCCACATGACACCTGTAAAGAGGAGAAGCTTTTTGCATGAATGAGAGTGTGTCATAACGTGGGATTCCCCTTCCGACCTTCCCTTCGTCATGCCACCCCCTCTCCCGCCTGCTCCCCGGTCGTCAGGGAGGTGTTGGCGAGACGAGGCGAAAGAATTATCACCCATAAACACAATACACGTTCACGTACAAAGGATAAAAGAAAAGATATTTCATAGAAGTTTTGAATTATGTACAGAATGGCATCGAAAAGCGATTTAATCAGAAGGTGATTGCATTGCTTGATGAATATAGTGAACCATTCGTCTAAAGAAAAGAGAGTGACTCGAACATCAGCATTCTGTCTAAATTTTGTAGGGTAAGCTCACACAGGCTTCTTGGCGAGATGAGCCTGTTACATAATGACAGTCGCATGAATGGTCAAACTATTTCAGGCCTTGTAGAGAACTTTATGACACTAGAAAGTGGTCAATATCCAATAGTGAAATAAGATTCTTAATATCTATCTATACCCATCACATCGGCTGAAGCTGAGAGATCAGTCTCAAACTTAGACAATATCAAGTCGACTATAAGAAGCACAGTAAAACAGGACAGACATGAAGCTCTTTTAATCATGTCAGTTGAAGCAAAGATATGCAGACAAGTGAATCTAAACGACTGTGTACAAAAATTGGTTAAATATGGGTCGCGGAGAATATCACTTTAATATAGTGTTTGTTCTGTGTTACTATGTGCCACGTAGGAGAAAGCTGTTTTAACGATCTGTGTTTATCGATGGGCTGTGGAGATGGGTCACAGAATATACTTTCTTATACATAATATAGAGAGGTGTGGAACAATAGGTCGCATATTGATTCTACTTTGAAACAGTAATATGTATAGCTGTGAGCTGTAGACCCTTGTGTTGTGTGTGTTGTTTGTAAATGGAATTGCTGACGACTATGATAATATTGTTTGACATAAATTTATTTCCTTGCAGTGTGCACACAACAGGTTTTTAAAAATATCTAAAAAAAAAAAAAAAAAAAACTCTACTACACCCACCCATAGACACAAGTTCAGGATTATTTGGAAAAATATAGTTACTTAAAATTATGCTCGGGAATAATTTCGCTCTTCCCCTCTAACTTATCATGACCATCTCTGTGAGCTTATATCTTTCAGCTAATTAAAAAAATTTCCAAGTGATAATATAAAATTGTTGCAGTGCGGGTGGCTAAGTAGTAGTAAGGTCCATCAAGACTTTTTGCCCCTCTCCCAATCGACCACTTGTAAATGAAAGTAATAATGTGTTACTTACGCTTTCTATCTGATATTAAAAATATGTTATGAAGTCATTGTAAAATTGTTCACACAACCTTCTTTCCTCATAGCAAAATATATTTTCAGTCAGTGATATATTGTGCTCTGAGGCACGAAAAATGCTTGAAAAGCACCATTTTGCATCTTGAAATCCGAATTTTTCCAGGGGAGGACCCCCGGACCCACCTCCCCACTTTAAAGAGGGTTATGGCTTATAGTTGGGGCAGAAAAATATAATCTGCCCCTCTTGTTAACTCAACCTGGAGCCGCCACTGCTCCCCACATAAATGAATCCCCACCCATCCTCTCGTGAAATTTAAATATATTAATAATAATCTAAATGCGAGTTACCTTGTCGAGATTAAATAAGACAGCAGTAAAAGTTAATGTTATGCAATAGCAAATATTAAATACGAAAAGGCGTTGAAAATGTATTTCTTAAAACTGAAATGTTTTAATTAAGTTGAAAGACTAAGAATCCACTGTGTGCGTCGAAATATATTATGTATCTAAAAGGAAAATAACGGTGCTAGTGTATCAAACACATTAAGATAAGTTACATTTGATAAAATGTATATACATTAATGCGAAATATTGACTGAAGTTAGTATTGCGGAGTGCAATAAGTCACTTGACATAATAATTAAATATTAATATTTGATATTGCATTGTTAATTAACTTAATAAATAGGCTAAATTATTAATAAAGTAATTAACTAATTTGGGGGGTGGTGGCTTGCAAGTGCGAGGTGAGGAGCGGAAGGCGTCTCCACCAGTGTTACAAACTTTACCTGATGTCCTCTAGGATGAAGTGTTGCAAACTTTATAATAATAGCTCAAGGATTACTCAAACCTTTAATTACACAATTAGAGCGGATAATAGTGAGGGATAGTCCAAGGTGTAGAAGAATAGTTAATGCCAATAACTAACAAGCCCCTTTTTATTAATTTAAACTACACCTTTGTATCTGTGTAGCCTGTATCGGCACAATCCAATGTACGAACCCAAAGCCAACTTAACTGGGAACTCACTTCTCTCGCAGCTGGTTCGCGCTTCGATTCCGGGGACGGAGAGCTGCCCTGGCTGTGCCCTCCTGGACACCGGAGCTGGCTGCCCCTCGACGTGGTTCACGACCCTCTGGTACGATGTCGGCGACGCCCTGCGTCAACATCCAGCATCTCGTATCTCCTTGCGGCGGCTCTGCCTCGCGCAGCCTTTCCGCAAGCCTTTATACTCGGGGCCCGAGATGTTATTAAAACCCTCGGCTGCGTTCATGGCTCTGTTACTCTCGTAACAGTATGCGTGAAATGACAGGTTTTATATTAAATGTGCGTGTTGCCATGATATTATTTGAATATAATGATTATAAGACTTACTGTAGTGTTTAAAGAAGTATCCTCCTATGAGGGTAACTGTGCCGGTGTGCTTCGGTGATAAAATAAAATTAATATAATGGAAGCAATACACTCAAGTGTTTATAATCGCTAAACAAAACTCCTGTTCAAAACAGCCACGCATTAAAAAAATAACAAAGTGGCAAAATAAACAAAAGAACAGGACAAACAAACATACAAATAAAAGCGATAAAACACACAAAATAAACACTTGAGAAAGACGACTAGGCCACAAGCACACCGGCACAAAAGAATTAAAATAGAAAAATGTAAGGTGTTTAGAAAATATTACTTAACCTTAATAGATACTCAAAATTAGTTAAAACGCCCAGAGGAACAATTATAAATAATAAGACGTTGATTTGTGGTTTGTTAAACAGTGAAATTAATTTTATTTATTTAATTTCTCATTGAATGTTTTTTTTTTTTCAGATATGGAAACAAACAAGATAAGTTATAAATAACATTGAAATAAATTAGGCATGTAAGCCTATATGAATAGTTTAAATTAATTATTAAAATTATATGCAAACGATAGTATAGATAAAAAGGAAAAGGGGTACCCCGCACATTATTTATTACGGAAGTTAAGATATAAAACTTTAAATCATTAATAAAACACATTATAATATTAAAACTTAAATTTTACATAAAAGCAAATGCTGTATTTATTATTTAAACCAAAATTACATATCAGGATTATGACGTGTCTCTTTAATAGAAAATAAATAATATTAAGGTAATTTTAATTTAAAAGAAGGTAAATAAGTTGTCCCGATGACACTTAGCTGTCCTGACGT
>PNEQ01085676.1:0-17233 GCA_003012365.1 Medauroidea extradentata | reverse complement strand
ATAGTCATATTTTATAGTGTTTTATACTGGCCTATCATAGGATCCCACAGACCCCTCACAATCAATACTGAAGTTAAAATGGATGGCAATATGTTACATATGACAATAAATGCCCCTTCATTACAATCAATCATCATAATTAACCTAAACCACATTAATTTATATATATAAAAGTATCAATAAAATAGGACCGTCACAATGTCTGATACCGTTATCAGATGCATTTTTTGAATAATAATATCAACCTCTTCTTGAGTATATATAATATTTTTATAACACTTGTTTCTAATTTTTTTTAACATTTGGACATAGTAGGGCTAAAATATTACTTTATCTAAGGGAATTCCTAGTGTGGCTTTAACAGAAACCTTTAAATAATTTAGTAGCATGACTATTTTTGTTCAAGTCCTGCAATTCCTCAACACTTATTAATGAAAAATTTTTGTTAATAACAGATATGAAGTGTCCAACATGTCATATTCTAAACTTTGTCATGGCCAAATATACAAAAATTATTCGGCAAAAATATACAAAAACATTAATTTTAATTCAATATGGTGGCGTATGATTCACCTGAATTTAAATTTAGATAAATGGTAGCGTGGAAACTGATAGGGATGGAAAGGTTGTACCATCTACTTCCTTGGTTGCAGGTATATTATTACGTTTTCCTTACTAGCTTGTATTCAGTCTATATTAGAGACTGTTGGACACTGGGCGGACTCTAACCCTTGCCAGTCTGTTTATTCTTGCGCTGTCAGTAACACCGCTGTTTTGAGGGCGAAGTTTCGTGGAGAAAACTTTTCCCGATTAATCAGCGCAGACCGATGGATTCTGACACGCAACCGTTATGAAGGTTTTGCGAAACGTGGCTTATACCGAAACACGTCCATAATTTTATTTCTAGCAAGCCTACGTTAGTGGTGCGAACAATATCTTCAGTTGGTTGGTTCCTATCCGGAACATTTCCTGTGATAGTTATTGTAAAGGTGATTGCGGATTAAGGTCGGCGCCTACCTGCATGTTAGAGGCTCGAAAGTGACGGAGCTGCAAAAGCGACTTTAAGAGCGTTGGACCCGTAAAAATTCAAAATTTTATATTTGCGCCAAACACTGCTCAACTTTTGCACATCAGATAACAGGTCATTTCCCCAAATAAAGAAAATTAGGCCCCATAGTTCTTGCATAATCACTCATCAAAGTCTCAAAATGGCCATTGCGGCGTAGCCAAAATAAAAAAAAAGTTATTAACTAATAAATTCAAAATTACAGGAACTGATAGTCAGTGTATCAATGCATTTTACGACATGGTTGACAAAAGTTGGTTTTGAAAATTTCAGTAGTAGCCAAAAGTCAAATTTGTGCAAAAATTTACTCATTTTCATCAATTTTTTAAAAATACAAAAAGTTATCGCTTTGTGTTCACAAAAGTGTCTTGTCATTAAGAATCAATATGAATTATCTTGTTTCTGCAAGTTAATTATTTTTCATTATTTTGGCTACACTGCAACTGCCATTTTGTGACTTTGATAGGTCATAATGCTAAAACTATGGGACCTAATTTTTTATATTTGCGGAAATGACATGTTATCTGATGTGTAAAAGTTGAACAGTGTTTGGCACAAATATAAAATTTTGAATTTTTACGGGTCCAACGTCCTTAAAGCGTGCGTCAAATGCCGCACCCCCATAACGAACCAAGCTCTGAACTATCGTACAAGCTTCCCGCCGTACTATTTTAACTATGGAACTTTAAGCGGTGACCATAATTTTACTGGTAAAAAGTCTGCAACTAAGTTCAGTGCAGGTCGCAATCTGAGTTTCACATACATCTCGTTAGTACATTTGAAGTACGGCAGTTTGAAAAAGCAGGTTTTAAGATGAGATCTTTAAATGTTAGTTCCAATGGGAGTTTACAGTTACAATTCATTGGTTTGTGGATATCCGCCATTGCTCATGTTTTGCTGACCAAACCCGTGTTGAATGACAGAAAAGAACAAGAAAAAACAAATATAAACAACACATAATAAATATAAAACAGCAATCCCAAAGGAATTATATCATTTTTTTTATTAGACAACAAAGAACTCTAGAGATAGAATACAGTCGAATACTGACACAACGCCCAGACACAAAAGACAGACACAAATATAGAACCAGATTCCCAATATGAAACAAGATGGAAATAGACAAAAAACAGTGAACAGTGGACAACAAACAAAAGACAATAGACATCAAAACACAAGTTAAAACTAACGAAAAAATTCAACGTTTCGGTAATTGCGATCTATTCCTGTCTTCAGGCTGAGACACAGCTGGTCGGAACACCATGGTGTGAGTGGCATCTTGGTTTTTAGATATGTTCGAGGGTTTAGAAACAGTGTTTTTAATGGACCTGGAGTCTTAACAATGACATTCCGACCTTGTCCGAGGTGTATTTTCTTTTCGCACGTTGGCACAATGGAATCGTGTGGAATTGTTTCGTAAAGAAAACGTGTTTACGAACACACTGTAACACATTTTAAGCGCGTGGTAGGCGGTGCCCTTAAGTGGACACGTTTGAAATCCAAATTACTTTTTTTTCCTTTCAGATATTTTACATTAACAAATCAAGCTAAATAACTATCTGAGTGTTGGGCGCCATATGACGCGACTTGGGGAAGCAGGGGGTCGGTTATACACTATGTCAGGGAAGGATGCGGAGAAAACCCTTTAGGCGCCAGTTTCGCTAATGTGAGGATCTCGGCGAAACTCGAGCAGAGACTCTTTTACCTCAGAGCGTGGTCGACGGCCATGTGGCTACTCCTTACAGCGTCACTGTTGCGTAATAGTCACTAGTGATGTGTTGCGCCCTTGTTATGGCCAGGGCGACGCCAAGATCACACTGTCAGCACTGTATATGAAGCGGCCGTGGCACGTCAAATACAAAATAAGTATACACGTATATAATTTTACTACAGATTTTAATGTATGCTTTGCTATTCTACATATCAACGCAAGCCACGACACAAGCGGACAACAGATAGCGTCACGGAGCGAGCCTCCCGCACATGTGCTCCCTTGAACGTCTGGGGCAGGACTGCCGACAAAGTGGCGGGACGCGCTCTAGTAGCGCAGAATTGCCCGCCAAAACTTGCATACAAGAACAGATATCAACTAAATTTATAATACACACAATACACTCTCATTAAGAAAAATAAGTACAAAATAAATGACATGAGTAGAAAACTAAAACTAAAACAGATGCTGCTGCAAGTGTTATGTTGGCACTACCGCAGAACACTCGCCTCACGATTATCACACTTGTAGGGTTTCCCGGGAAATACATTAATTAAAGCAGGTGTAGCGACTAATTAGTATATTCCCTATCTGCTACACCCAATGCCAGCGTGAGTGAAAGGTTACTTGCTACAGGTCTGCATGGTGTAACCCTTGGAGTAGCCTCGTCGGGTCGCGAGTGCAGGACCTTCGCTCGGGAGGGCAGCAGAGCAAACGGTCTAGAATAGGAACGTGGACGGTGGTTAACGTCAATAGATTGCCATGAACTCATAAATTAACATCTGAGTTAGATCACAATAAACAATTATTACTCTACACAAGATGACGTTCATAACAGCTCCCTTTATCACTAAACCTCATATGTTGTATCCTCACTGATAACTGCCGTGAAAAAAATTATCAAACACATGTTTTGGTATACTTTCCACGTGTGTAACCATGCTGAAGTTCCGAGCTTGTTAAAAGTGGCTTAGTTTTTATTAATCATTTTCTTTAATCCTACCACTTATCATACCTTAATATTATGAGCCATCATCATTTATACCCCCGATAAATATTTTTTGTTCCTAAACGAGAGAAGATAATATGGAAAAAATGTTCCCCAGTTTCGTTAAAAATTGTTCTTACTGTGTAGTCCAATATTTCCCTCCATAAAAGGTTAAATATATTTGTCTAATAAGTTCATTAATGATATATTCCTCAATTGCATAATTATCTAATACTATAGCGTATTTTGAATTAAAAAAAAATAGTTTTTAAATTATACACTTTTTTTTAACAAAGCTGAACAATAGGTTTTCGATATCTGCAATCGTTTACTCTTTGGGAGTCGAATTTCTAAAAATCGAAAAACTGCTATTTAGGTATTCACATCAGCATAATTTTGAAGTAAAAAAGTAAAAAGCAACACCGTATCCAGAAGGAGAGAGAGAGAGAGAGAGAGAGAGAGAGAGAGAGAGAGAGAGAGAGAGAGATTTTTGTCAGCGCTCAACATCGAGGTCTTCAGTGCTGATGAGGGGTGACATGAGGTGAGTATGGAGCAGCGCCGGAATGAAGGGGCGAGGGAAACGGGAGGGATTTAATATATATCGATGAATAATAGAAATCACATTTAAGCCTTTTCACCACCTTAAATGTTGAATTTCGAAGAACCCTTATTTTGGCTAATATGCTTTTCATGATCGACCCATTGAAGTAAAAGTCGGGTTCTAGTTAGTCATGGGCAAAATCGAATGTTCCTCAAAATCGATTTCAGTTCGAATGTTCCTTTCCAAAATTGATGATGTTATTCGTTTATAATGTTCGATTTTTCATTCATTTCAAGATTCAGATTTTAATTCATTTTGCAGTTCGAATATTCATTCATTTCACAATTCGGATTTTCATTCATTTCGCATTTGAAATGATTTTTCACTTTTACAATCGTGTCATTGATGCGGTTTGTGAATATTCGGTTTTTCGTTCAGTTCATCGTTCGGCTTCATCCGTGTAATCACAAAAGAGGGGCAAGCTTTTACAAGCACCTGCTTTTATGTTACCAATTGTGTTTTTTTTTTTTTTTGGCAGGTTGCCAAAACAGTTAGAAAAACTTACGTAATTTATCACGTTTTATACTGTGTGGGAACAGAAAATATTGCAAGGGAAACAGATTCAATTTGAAGCTGCCATGACAGCAAAGTGGCTTAATTTAAGAATTTTTCCACCATAGCCAGCAACTGATCACAAATAATGCAACGAAACCTGTAACTGCCTTGACTACCTTGATAGGAAGAGTAATATTATTAGTTTTTAGTTTGCACATAAAAACGCATTTCCTGAACGTCATAATTTAGCCACAGAATATCTTTACATAATTATCTGCAACGTCTGTACCACTTGAAAGAGTATTCTCGAAAGCAGGGCAGATACTCAGTGCTAAGAGAAACAGATTAGAACTAAATGTGTGGACAAACTGATTTTTTGAATACCAATTCATAAGCTGAGTTTCGTGATTGTAAAAAAAAATATTTTTAAGTGTTCTTGTAAATCAGTGATTTGTAAAAAATGTATGGAAATTTATGATACAGAAACAATACTGTTTTCGCTTAGCTGATTAAAACTAAAACATAAAAAGCATCAAAAGAAGTTTACAAAATTTCCCATCTCTGTAACCTCGACTGTGGTGTGAGTGAACTTAAATGTATTATTGTAAGGAAAAATAATACTTTTCTGAATGAGCGATCGTGTTAGTAACATATACGGTATTTGGTTTTGTGAAGTTGTAGTTTTTTTTCGCATGTTTTACGAAGAAATCATAGAATGGTCACCTGATGGCCAAGTAAATAAGAAAAAAGTTTTTTATTTTTTTACACTCACGAAACCTAGGAATAAAGTAAAATCTTCGCTATCGCTGCAAACGTTTATCTCGTTTCAGAGGCTTCTTTGACAAAGAAGTTAATATAAATAACATGCCGACAAGGACTGTTTATCAGGTAGGTAATATATATTATGTTCTCGACTCTCTACCTCATTACTGTTATCTGCGAGTTCGTATCTAGTTTCACTCGTTTCCTTCCTTGCTTTCCTCAGATAAAGATTAAAAGTTACACGACGTTCGCATGTGAGTATCAAATCGTTCTTATTCCCACGCCACGTCTGAATGAAACACTCACTTCTAACTGAACGTTCGTTATACTTCTCGAATTGCTATAAAATTAACATTAATTTAAAAAGCGAACTAAGCGAACGATCATTCTAAAGATCTGCAAAATTCGATTAATCGATTTTGACACACCAATTCGAACGTACGTATACTTAAAATCGATTTTGTCCATCAATAGTTCGAGCTATGAAGACGAATCTGATAAAACATATTTCATCCCCTTCCACGCCATTAGGGGACTAATTTCGAAAAATCCCTTCTTAGTGCTCGCCTTCAACCTACAGGAAACCCACGCAAATAATTTCACATTCCTAGGTCCAGCGGTATGGGCTACAGTTTCATGTGTCAGTCAGTCAGCGTTTTATAGATAGAGATGATGAATTTTAAAGCATATACTGTGCATTTAGTTGAATAATTAGAATCCGAAGGTGTATCAGATTTGTGCAAGGAATATAGATCTAACAAAAATTATACATTTCCTAAGCTTGGTTCTCACATGCACATAGCTGTTTTTTTTTTTTTTACACTTTATTAGGTTTATTTTGCTATCATGGTTATATTTTTCTGCTTGCGATTGTTCGAAACGTTGGGTTCTTTTGACATGTCAATATATAATTTTATTAATTTATTTTATATATTTTTTTTTGAAGTTTCTGGTTCGTTAAATTTATTTATAGTGTTGCCAAACCTCCTTACCAATTCCAATCCCATTTTTCTTTACCGGTTTGTGTACATATGTGTTGAGAAGTGATGTCAGCGGGCACAGGCCATGGATGGGATTCTCTTGGAGTGAGAGAGTGATAGATTTTGGTCAGCGCTCAACATCGAGGTCTTAGCGCTGGTGCGGGGTGACATGATATGAGAATGGAGCGGCGCCGGAATGAGAGGGCGAGGAAAACGGGATATATCCGAGAAAACCCGTCGACCAGCGGCATCGTCCTGCACGATTCCCACAAGCGAGAATCCGGGTACTGACCCCGCCGGGAATCGAACCCGGATCGCCTTGGTGGGGGGCGAGTGGTCTGACCCTTCGACCACCACGGCTCCTAGGTGCTCTTAGGAAAACTAAACGAAAAAGCACTGTCCACAAACTTCGTCTCTTGACGTGTGCCAGGCCAAGTTACCTGCTATTCAAAGATTCCTGCTAATAGCAGATTGTTGTAATCCCTTACAGACCTCTTGCTGTGAGCCCTCCTATAATCCGTTCGCGATAAAGTGAGCACCGCTTTGATTTTTCTTTCAGCAATTGTGCATCAATCTTTACTATTTTTAATATGAAAATTTTCATGCAGCTAAAACCCAGTGTAAACATACCACGAATATCAAAACTTAACATATTTGGCCCCAATTAAATACAGTTGTTGGTTACTGTAAGTGGCGGGGACTGCTCAGTTTAAAGTGAACAGACTATACCTACCTACCAGCAGCCAGAGCAAGTAGTTTTCCAAACTACCGTCACGCGCCATCTTCCAAGTGACTAAACTAAGATTGCATTTATAGTGGCCTTTTGTATGTTAATTTTTTTTTATCTTCACGTACGGCGTACGCATGTTTGTCATACATCATTCGATTCTTACACCATTATCCTGTGACATATCGAATACCTTGCATAACAATACCGGACACATCTATCTTTCAGCATGGCAAAAAATGGAAATCATCCACCTAATGGGAAATTACTGAAACCATGGCATTATATGAAATGCATGTACTGTTCTCTGTGGAACTTCGTATGTCATTTTTATGGACATCAAAGATGTGTACACTGCAAACAGATGTAAAACATAGGTGTGAAAAAAGGTTAATCTCAACACTTCTCGCTTGGATCGCTAGCAAAATAATGTTTCCAATAATCAGATAGAGTGCCCGGTATTGGAATATAAGGTATTTGCACATATCACAAACGTGTTTTGATATCTTTCACGGGAGTGTCGTAGTTGGCAATTTTTGGGGCAATACACTCCAAGCGGATTCAGTGTTGTCCATACGCTCACATTTTAATTGATTACGAAACAGCTATGGTACGTGCGGCGATGAAACTTTGCTAAAGCACAGGAGAAGGTTATTCTCATACGTACAAGTGTCAAGTTCCTACCTTTACAAGAACGACCTCAAAAATGCCAGATCTAAGTAATTATGAAACAAAATGTTAGTTATTCGAGTTATTTAAGTGCGGAAATACTTAAAATATTGCAGATACAAAAATCATAATGGTATAAAGCTGTGCTCAAATCTTCGCTACGAAATTCTGAAAAAAAATATTTCCTAGGACTCACTCTTGTGACAGCGTTGGTAACTTTGTGCCACTTAAAATATTTTAAGTTTAGGTAATATGAGTGAGTGTGATCAAGTAGTTTAAATATATATTTAAACTATGTATTAAAAATGTACATTTTAATACTAAACAACCATCAGATTAACATTTTAACTGGCACAAAGCCACATGCAGCTGGCACAAAGTTTGACGGTATTAAAATATACTTTTATTTTAGAGAGTTCAGTTACGTCCCCTGGTTTCATTCCTCAGGCTTAGTAAGGGACGGCTTAATAACTATCTAAAGCTAAGGAAACGACACAAACATCCATACTCGTGCTAGGATTCTAACCCAGGACCTCTCACACCGTAGCCCGACATGCTACCAACTCCGCTACAGAGTATATTTAAAAGTAAATATACATTTTTCACAAAAGATTATTAGCTGTTTATTTTGTGACATTTAATTATTCTTATATGAATGTAAGGTTTTTTAGTAGGTCAGAAATCTGTTTATGCTAGTTAAATTCGTTTTCACGTATGAGTTTTCATTTATTTACATGTTCATCAGAGCAAAACGTTTCGAAACTCGTAATGACGAAATTATTACTGGTTACTGATGTTCCGTTACTGCTGACGAACACTGGCATACAGTCAGGGAAGACAGTACTCACAAGTAGTATCGGAACACGCCTATAGCAACAGTCGTGGGAGGATCGGCGGACAAGAAATATCACTCCGTAGAGAGAACGATTTGGCGTTTCCTTAGCTCAGTCCTGGAGAGGCGCAATACCTATTAGTTTGAATTGTGGCGTAAATATCCCTCGGAATGGAACTGTCGCATCCCCGGGGGAATAACGGACGTCCCTGGCTAGAGTTGCCCCCCCCCCCTTTTTTTTTTTTTTCCTTTCCTCAACCCGTCTCTAACCTACTTCCCAAACAGCGGAGACGCTGCCGATATCGGGCACTGTCGCGACCAAGACATTTATGGTGGATGCACTAAAACCAACGAGCTATATTTAAATATAGAGGGGAGGAAACAGCAATTTCCAAGGCTCTGAGGTGAAGCCCAATTGAACGTGGTATTTTGACTCTAGATAAAATGGCGGACTCTTATTTCCGCTCGAGAGACGAAAGCGATTATGCTAATTTAAACTTTATTACAGTATAATATATTACAATAATTACTGGCATTTTATCCTGTGTTTAGCGGGAATATAGTGGAGCTATAAAGTAATGGATTTTATTCTAACATAATGACGGATTTTTAACATAATGTTGGCCACACTGCTGTTCGCCATGTTTTCTGGGGTCAAAACAGCCCTTCAATTGGGCTTCACTTTGGAAGCGTTTCCGCCACTCTATGTTAACTATAGCCTATAGCTCGTTGACTAAAATGTGTCGGAAGCGTGGCCAAGTGCGTGATGCGACACTAAAAATTCTCATTATTGTAAACACTAGTTCATCTCCCGCGCGGCAGATACTAAAATTGTATTTTACATAAATAGTTCCTTGTCGCTACTTACTAACGTTTTGTGTGCGCACAACGGTTACACGTTGGACACGCATTCGGGAGGACCCATGTTCGATTCCCGGCTTCGGCTTTCCTGATTTTGGGTTTCGGTTGTTTCGCGACGTCGCTCCAGGCGAATGCTGGGATGGTTCCTGAAAATAATGTCACGATCGACTCCTCTCCCAACTCCCGTCATTGTAACGAGTTGTGTGTCGCCGTCTTTAAAAGACCTCGTTGTCGACGAGACATAAAATAAAAACTTTATTACATTACTAACCTCTTGTGCGACAGCCACGTGTGTAAGCCGCATTTATTTGGTTATGTTTGCGTTTATTCGTAACATATTTCAAATGCCCACTGGTATCCCCAAATGGTTGTGATTTGCTTCTAACAACAAACAAAAATCTTTCATAAAATAAACAAATGCAATTTACCACCATCTCACCACTTCCACCAACGTTTGAGCACAAAACTAAATTCTGTTCTTCAGCTTTTTCGCGTCAGCGGTGCGAATTAATGAGGAATGATTTCTGTTCCAAAACCCTGGCGAGCCACCGAATTTCACCATGCTGACGTCACAAAATTGTAACTTCTGATTGGCTGGAAATTATTCGCACGCCTGGTCTGCCGTGCTATTGTGAATCCACCACCAAGCCGAATTCACGATAGAGGTTCGCGTCGCGAAGGGCATTAGCCAGTCAAATCTTTGACGTTGACTGCAAGCGTAACGAACTTTGCTGTCATCACAGAAGTTGTATTTCGCGGCGTCAGGCGTTATAAAAAAGAATACGCAACGTTTTGTAAACATTGACCGCCTTGTTTGTACAAAAAATATGCGAATATAAAATATCTGCACTATACTTCCTTACAACAAATGTATGTAAACTGTATGTTTTCGTTTCTTGAAATTTAATAAGTGATTATAAGTACATTCTAGCTTTCAGATTTGCTGCTATTTGCTTCGTGTCGGTATTTATTTCGTAGAAGTTGTTATTTTGTAATCATCAAATAATTAAATTTCAGGACAAATATTTACTGTAGGTCTATATTTCGTCACTATTTGTCGGTGGCCAGCGGCATTTTGTCGCTCTATTGTGATTTGGCTTTTTACGTGCCCGACGTCCTCATGGTGGAATCACAATTATGCGACAGAGCGACACGACAAGAGTGACGCAACACTGAAAATTAGCGTTTCTGTGAACACTAGTTTGGCTGCCGCGCGACAAATACTGAAATAAATAAATACGTGCCTATATGTGTGTGTATGTAAATTTGCATCACCACTATAAACGAACATAGTACGACAGCTACAGATGATTACAGTATTTCTGTTTATTTTTAATTTTAATTTTTTCGTGTATGTGTAATATATTTCAAATACCATCTGGCATTCCTAAATATTGAAATCAAGGCACAACTGAAAGTATGTTTTGAGACAATTTTTAAAAGGTTTAAAAACATCGACAATGTCCCTTAGTTTTTAAATTGAGATAGATTAAGAAAATGTTCAACGTTTTCAGAATTTTTTTAAAATTAAACGGAATTTTACTGTTGTTTTTAAGCCTTTGAGCATACGGTCCATTACATGTCATTTCAGTGTAAATTATTTCATTCATGAAAGTAGATTGGTTTTTGGTAGCTATTTGTACGTTACAGTAATTTACAAATTTAAATTTTCACATGCCGCTATGGGAAGACTATGCGAGATAATTATTTTTTATCCTCAAGTAACGTCTATAAATCGAACACTATGTCATACCAATATAAAATTATAAATTTTACACACGTGAACATTTTTAAAATTCGAATTCTCCCCTGATGTAAAAAGTTCCTGTTTATGAGGTTGTAGTATTTGTTTAGAGTATAAATAAAAATGACTTCTGGTTAAAACAGTTTTACGTATTTTTTCTTTTTTAAATGTTCGCGCTAAGGTTGCATCACACGTTAAATGCAATTTGAAAAACGGTATTAGAGAAAAATTAGTATACTAATTTATATATATATATATATATATATATATATATATATATATATATATATATATATAATATCTCAAAGGAATCAGACGCATCGTAAACCAATTGTGTGGAAAATTATTTTACTATGAAGCTAAATTAAGACAAAAAAATTTAACTATTCGGCTAGTTATCTACTTTAAGAAAGACTCTTTATATCAACAATTAGCTACAATTATTTAACATTTTGTTTGTAAATTATTAGGTTATGTGACTAAAACCATTTTTAACTATTTTATGTGACGATTTTACGATATGAGCTCTCTTTTATGATACAATTGATAATATTGAAAACAGTGTAAATATGTACCCTTGCTTTAATAAAATGTTATGGCTGTTTTAAAAGTCGGCAACGAATTGGACCCCATGCTAGTTTTCAAAACACACGAGGGTAGGGCAGGAAAGCCAGAATTTCAGCTTAACGTGTTCGAAACATACCTGAGTGAAGTTCGACCAGGATTAAAATCATCACCTGACAGTTTCTCGATAGCTGACAAAAGTCGCCAAAAAAAGAATGTAAACAGTACAATAAACCAAACCAAAACGAAGTGAAACTGAATGCATTGTGTTCAAAATATCTCATAAACAAGCACGAAACTGTTTATTATGTCTGTTTCATCGTCCTAGATACATGTTTTTTGTACATATAATTACCTAACATCCTGTATAATGCGGTTTCCATTACGTCTCTTCTTTCTCACATGAATAGATACGTTATGTTATGTTTCGTTTTTAGGACTATGGTTTCGGAAGAGATAACAACTTTATTTTTACTATGAAAATACCCATTATATCACCCGTTGCTAGAATCGTTTAAAAATAATGAAAATACTTAAACTTTTCATAATCTAGCGAATAAAACTGTTACACTGTCGACAGCAACTATAATACTTCATTCTGTTTGAAAAAATCACACCAGATTTGAATTCATTGATACGTCTGTATGTAATTCAGAATGTAAAAGAACACAGAAATTTATATATATATATATATATATATATATATATATATATATATATATATATATATATATATATATATATATATATATATATATATATATATATTTATTTATTTTTTTATATATATATATATATATTTTTTTTTTTTAACTCAGAATTTTAATGTACTTCAGACTGATCATTACAGACTCTTCAGTACTCAGTATTCAATACTGATTTTAGAATAATAATAATAATTATAAAAAAATAATTATTATTATTAGTATTATTCTAATAATAATAATTCTAAAAATAATAATAATAATTATTATTATTATTATAGTGACGACCGATCACTTAGTATCAAAAAGACTGATTTGTTATTGCGAGTGAAGAACAATATTTATTTACTCTTCAATTTATTTCCAGCACTGCGTACCACAAAACAAATCTACGAAGTTAGAATTGCTGTCTGTAGAAAAATATCAGCATGAAAATGTATTGAGAGCTTTTGTAGTCTTGAGTAAATTTATTCGTTAATGCATACGGAAGCTGAAAATAAGGCATTGTAATATATGAAAAAAAAAATCTAATATGATCATTTATTTCACTGGACTCGATATTTTTTTCTGAATATATGATTAAATTTTTTTATCATCTCTTTTTTTATTTATTTTCTCCTAAGTCTAGAACCGCAGTAATTTATGGTACTGATTTTTCCCACTGCATAACTATTACGTTCAACTAAATACACAGAAGCATGCAATTTATTTTAAATAATAAATATTAAAAATTAAATAATTATAGAGACAGGAAAAGGGAACATGTGTTTTCACTTCAACCCAAATATCTTTTTAATACGATGCATTCCCGCTGTTTGTTTTTATCCAAAACATTGCATCTGCAAAGCTAAAAAATTTAGTTTTGTGCTTTTTAAACTTCAAGCCGTAAGGCGACGAAAGAAGGAAAATGTGCGTTTACTTATTCCAGAAAAATTATTTCTAATTTTTATGGTGCAATTAGTATTTATATTAAAAACATTGTCCATGAATTTTTTTAAAATTTGTTTCGGGGTTAATTTCTACTTTACTCCCAGATGCTGACACAAGGTAGTTTAATTTTTTTCCTGGGTGGCGTAGTAAATTGTTACGTATTTTTCACTACTGGCTCTTAATTACAAAATTAAGTCGACAGAACATTTACACGTAAACAAATATAAGATCATATCACCTTTATTATGCTCTAGAACCGTTACTAATTATAGTAGAATAAAATAAACTGCACTCGTCTGCTCTCTATCGGCATCCTAGGCGCGTGCACTGTGAGTGTAGTGCACGTGTAGGCCGCCAGGGGCGTGAAACCGGATTAGTTTCGCCGGCAGCCGCGGTGTGACGCCCGTACGCGCTTATGAACAGCATTGCCAACCTGGGCGCACCTCAGCCTCGCCTGCGTAGCTCCAAATAAATATTAATCCAAGGAATTAAGTGCAATAATTATCTTCTCTTCTACCTGGAATATTGACCTTTTTTTCTGTGTTCCAGAGAGATGGCTGGCATCAGTTCTGTCACCCGCCACCAGGGCCGTATGACTACGATACGACCTCGGGGGCCCAATTTTTGAAACTGTCGGAATAATTTCGCTAGAGGAATGGTGCCATTCCGCTAGCGGAATCAAAAAGTGCAATATTTGAACACTCGATACCGGAATTATTATCGGAATCTAGGCCCGAAGTGTCGAATTTAATCCGCAAGCCAAGTAGGTGGCGGAATGTCAATTCCGGTAGAGAAATTGCTGTTGTTGTTGAAACAAGAAAATTGCTACCCTGATTTTGTTTCAAAGTTTCGTCTTATTTTATTAGATGATGGTAAAGTCGTTGTAGGGTTATAGTTTATGAAAACAACAGGAAGAAATATCGTACTTTAGTGGATTTCTTCGGCGACGAAAGGAAATTTAATTACAAGTGTGAATATATCTCCGAGTCGGGCAGTGTGCGACTAATGTACCTACACAAATAAATAAATAAATAATAGTTGTGTTCCGTGGATGTAAATATGATGTATAAATCGTATGCAGCTAAGGTATGAATACTGTTGTTTGTATTGTTTCAGTAAGTGTAAAATGTAAAAAAAAAACTTTGCCAAAAAAAATTCTAACCTATGCATCACTTAACCAATTTTGCTTGCTGGCAGGCTCGTTTAGACTCTAACTCTGGAGTTGATTTCTTTGAGTGTACTTAGTTACTTTCTTGAAACTAGAATCAAAGCATTAGACCTACTCCACAAACACAGCTTCTAAATTATGGGTCACACTATGAGCTCACCCTCCAAACTATTGTCAGTTTTTTTTAATTGCTGGATAAGTGTGTCCTTTGTTGTAGCTGACTTTGAACCTTGCATGTTTAGTAGCTAGTGGTTGGCCGGATGTAATTCATTCTTACCATTTAGATAAGATATGGTTTGCGGTCATGTACATTGTGTGAGCAGTTTGCTCGTAGCGCAATCAGTTGTGTAACAAGACTTGCATAGTGCTGTGCTTGGCTGTGGAATAGAATTTTGCAAGCGACAATTTTCTTCCGACTGTTCATTTTAATGAAGTACTAGAATGCATTTAATTACAATTACATAAAACTTAAAAAATAAAAAATAAATATATATATATATTCAACAACTAACAACAGCACTTGGTAAGTCTGCTGACATGACTAGTTGTGCTATGAGTGAAATGCTCACCGAACATACATGCCTGTAAACCATATATTACCCCAAAAGTAAGTATTAGTTACATTTGGTGCTGCCGTTAGGGGGGGGGGTAGATTTTCGTTGACTGGTGATTTACGGTCGTGGGCGCCATCCCAGCATACCCGGCTGGGAACAGGAGAGCGTCTGACACTCTGGTGAGACTCAGGGCGGACCCTACCCCCGGCGGTATTCGGGCCGATGGGACAACCAGTGGTGTAGATAACACACAGTATTCAAAATTAGCCTGTTTTATTTGAATAATTTCACTAGGTAGCAGTACACCTCACACGACACACTGAGTGCTTTGGCTAGTCTTCCTTGTACGGGCCGCCGTGGCTTGCATGTAAAACTGGGGAAAGAGCTTGCAACCACAGGACCGGAAGCCTGGAGTCAACACAAGCACTCTAAGAGACTAAAAATAAAAAACCTTTTGACAACATTTTAGAACACAACTAAAACTACCTAGTAGAGGTTTCTTAAAACTTGTAATAGTTCAAGGAAAAAAAACAAGAATTACTGCCTGGGTGTAATGTGGGGGTTATACTTGGACTGTCGTAAAATAGCTAAACACATTTCACAACTTTTAAGCACTCGCTGGCGCTTGTAAAAAGGAACAGAGACCCTTTGGCATTCAAAACAATTACAAAAGGACAATAATTACATGAAAGAAAATTACGTTACTTCGGAGGCCAGAAAGTACAGGGGGGACGTGGCTCTCCGAGAACAGCCGGCTGGCTGTTCCAATGTGTTCACCAGTTCA
The DNA here is from genome assembly GCA_003012365.1 of Medauroidea extradentata. Lineage (NCBI taxonomy): Eukaryota > Metazoa > Arthropoda > Insecta > Phasmatodea > Phasmatidae > Medauroidea > Medauroidea extradentata. The sequence goes on along the minus strand of PNEQ01085676.1, from coordinate 1,093 downwards.
GCGAGCAGAAACACTGCTAACGCCCCCGTAGTCTGTTTCACAGGCTATTCCTATTTGCCTCGTCGCAAAACACTCTATTATACGTACACTTTTATATAAAAACACAAAAAAAAAAGAAAGCCATAGCCGAATAGGGTTAAGCACTGCACCGAGTCGACACACGGTTGCGGGGTTTGGTCGGGGTGCTGCCTGCCGTACGGACGTGGCATCGGGCTGTGGTTTAAAATTGTAGCGGAGGTACGACGACATTCGCCCCCCCCCCTCCCTTATGGAAAACCACACCAGGCCATGTTCGCCACATGCTAGCTGCTCCTTGCCTGTCCACCCCGGCTCGAACTCCGGCCTCTTCCTTCTGTAATAGTGCGCGGGGAGGGGGGTGGCCGCCACGATGCGCGCTAGTCCCTGGATCCTCGCTGACTCCGCCCGGTTGGTGGATCTACCTAGGCCCGCCTTGCCGCCTGCGGCCCTAGATCCTCTGCTTCACGTTCCTTCCCCTCGCTCGCCAAGTTGAGACAACTGAGACCCTTCTGTGTCCAAATCATGGTCACAGAAAAGCGACAGCGGTAACACTGGACGTAACACCACTCCCCTGGTTTTTTCCTTAGTTCTCCACACTATTAATGACCTAAGAAGTGTAAACAAAGCTAGATCTTTTGATGAACCTTTCTGGTGTGTGTTCCTAACTTCAGAATAATATATAACATGTTTTTAGAACAGAAAAGATCAAATGATTATATTTAAATATTTATTTAATATTCTCTTTTTTTTTCTTTCTAAATAATGCGAAATTGCTATACAAAGTTTTCACAATAAATATTTGATATTCAAGTACGTTATAAATATAACGGTTCAGATACTGAAGATACAAAAATATATGGAAATAACACAGGAAACATATACTATGCCTACATTTGGCATCGTGACGCAACCACGTAAATTTTCTGACCCCTACTGAAGATACAAAAATATATGAAAATCACACAGGAAATATATATTATGCCTACATTTGGCATCGTGACGCAACCACGTAAATTCTGACCCCTAACCTTTATCAGGTAACAATTCTAATATCAAGAATTTTTAGAAACTCACA